>JAVTVY010001033.1:0-35869 GCA_036873755.1 Hanleya hanleyi
AATGACACAATTGCGACAATTGTTCCACACAATTAGGAATCCATCTTTGAAAATGAAATGAACCAATCTGTATCCGGTGATAAAATTAGTTCCACATTCTGACATCAGATGGCGCTATACTTAATTGACCGATCGCTTAGATACTTCACATGAATATACTTTATGGCATGTAAGTCTCCGTACCAAGTACCATTTTGTGATAGAAATATCCATTTGGCGGCCATCTTGGACTTACATCCAACCTTTCTAAGATCACCTCCAGGTGTTTCTGAAAAGTTCTTGCGTACAACAAAATGGCTGACACTTACCAATCAAAATTGTCGAATTTTCATGCGATGGATTTGGACGGCGAAAATGGTTACATGTATGTTATGGAATACAGCGGTGATACTGAATATGGGGGTTTGGGAATGGAAAATTACTCAGTATATTATCCAATAGATTACCAGTAGATGTATCACCAAGAGTACAGTTTTTGCTATTTTGGTAATAACGAACGAAGTTCGGGACCGCGAAGCGGTCCCTAACGGAGTTCGTTAAATAACGAACGAAGTTCGGGACCGCGAAGCGGTCCCTAACGGAGTTCGTTAAATAGGTAACATACATGCATTACGTGAGACAAAATACAGATACAGAACTTAATCACAAACCAGTGTAAATCCATGTAAAGACAGACAATCACCGTAGTCTATCATGTTCAGATTTCATCGTTTGCGTGGGCGTATTTTGCGGGGGCTGCCATATTGGATTTGAGGCAGTGTGGGTAATAGCTAAAATTAGAACAGTATCGAAATTTAATCTAAAAATATTTGCTATAGATTTGAAACAAAAAAAGGATAATATGCTAATAAATATGAATTCCCTTCCGATTCCCGCCCGAGTGTCGTCTACACTTCGCGCACGCAAATGGTTACAGGTTGAGAATGCGGTCAGACCTCTTTTTCGCGAAAATGGCACTTCACATCAGTGCAGAAATTTCATAAAATTTAGTTCTACGGCAAGAAAAAGCTGTATAACGTGTCCATCTATAACAAGCTTATTTATTAGGCTTTGAAGATCTGATGTTTCGTAAAGAGATAATCGGTTTAAAAAATGAACATTTGCCACGGAATTGTGACCTTACGCCGTAGCAAAATCAAGCCATTCAAGTTCTGTCGCTGACGTCCGCGTGATAAATTAGATCATCCAAAGTTCGCAAAGAAAAGGGAGAAGGGGGTCACAACAAGCTGATTATCAATAGGGGATTTTAATTATAACAGGCAAGAAATCATTTCCAAGTAAACGGTGACACTGCGATTGTCTGAACCGTCAGATATCATCCATTCACTTCAGATTATGGCCTAGATTTAGACATTAAATTAATAGGTACGGACAACCAAGATGCAAGTAAAGTTCATAAAACAAACACATTCATCAAGCTATAGTTTATTGCAGATTTTATTGTGTTTAGATCCGTACACTTATGAGGGGTCAATTCATGAATAGCTTTGAAGTCAAACAGCAAAATTTTACCAAGAACTCAAACAACTTATAAAACGAAATTTTAGAAAGTCAGATTCCTCATATTTAGACATGCATCCCCCCCCCCCTCATATTTAGACATGCATTCCCCCCTCCCCCTTCCTATATATTTTTGTACTATGAGTTCGTACAAATGTTTAACAAAATTGAAATATTGACAAAAACAAATTTGGGGCATTTCTCTATTATTATTCATTATTTTCTATAATTCGGCATGATAAAGCAATAGCTACGGTACCGGTAGTATACATCCTATACGTTAACAACTATTACGTAGTCATAAATAAATAAATATTTTGATCCATACGATAGAATAGAATAGATGTTTATTTGCTAATTAGAACCTACATGAATGAAAAAAAAAACAACACCTACATGAGGCGAACAATCAATAATGTAACATACACTTGCGCAATTCAATGGAATTCTTTATTAGCACAGATATGCTGAGATGAATTATGCATGTCAAAATAGTGCCCTGTTGAAGAGAAAGTAATTCATGGCAAAACCCAAGATATCTATTACAATATTTTACTAAATTATACAAATCTTGTTGAAAGTATCTTAAAATATTTCAGTGTGTTACACATTTGTAGTTATAATACAAAAAAAAAAAAAAGGGGGGGAGGGGGAGTGGGGAATGTCCACAGAGGGAAATGTTTGAAGGAGGAAATATCTAGGGAAATGTCTACAGGGGTAAATGTCCTCAAGGTGGAATGTCCTGGCTTCATAAGCTATCAAGCTTGTTTTTCATTTGTTTACAATAATTTGATTATATGTAACTATAAACATCGCAATATTTCTGTCCATTATATAATAATATCTCTCTTCGAACAGTTTGGCATTCTTAATTTTTCATTCAAGGATAAAATTAAAATAATTCTATCAGTTTCATTCCTCAAATTAATTTATAATGAAGAAGCATCCCAATAGTTTGTGGTTTATATATTCGATCAACATACTTTATCCCAGATCCGATCCAGAGTATCAATTCTGATCGACTGTATTTGATTATACTGAAAATAATTAATATTTTCGGACCTTGAAATGTGTGAAACATATACTATATGGTATAGGCAGTCTGCTATGTCAGATAAAGAACAATACGTTTCCCGATTGATCAAATATTCAACGCATCATCCACAACCACAGCAATTCCAAACTTTTGGGTTGCCAGTATTTCATCAGAAATCACCAAGCCACAAACGACCAGGAAAATGAAAAGAAGTCGCACTAGGCTGCGCCTATATGTATATAATTTTCAATGTCCCTTCAAAGCTTCCGTGATATAACAGTGACTACATGTATATATGGTTTGCGAAAAAAAAAATGATACGAAAAAGGCAAAGTCAGAAGAGAACAAAAGAAGTATACTTCGTTCGTTTCTAGGCTTTGCCTATTTCATATTAGGTAACATACATGCATTACGTGAGACAAAATACAGATACAGAACTTAATCACAAACCAGTGTAAATCCATGTAAAGACAGACAATCACCGTAGTCTATCATGTTCAGATTTCATCGTTTGCGTGGGCGTATTTTGCGGGGGCTGCCATATTGGATTTGAGGCAGTGTGGGTAATAGCTAAAATTAGAACAGTATCGAAATTTAATCTAAAAATATTTGTTATAGATTTGAAACAAAAAAAGGATAATATGCTAATAAATTCAAGGATGAATTCCCTTCCGATTCCCTTCCGACTGATAGAATATTTAGCGAAAACGCCCGAGTGTCGTCTACACTTCGCGCACGCAAATGGTTACAGGTTGAGAATGCGGTCAGACCTCTTTTTCGCGAAAATGGCACTTCACATCAGTGCAGAAATTTCATAAAATTTAGTTCTACGGCAAGAAAAAGCTGTATAACGTGTCCATCTATAACAAGCTTATTTATTAGGCTTTGAAGATCTGATGTTTCGTAAAGAGATAATCGGTTGTTCATTTAAAAAATGAACATTTGCCACGGAATTGTGACCTTACGCCGTAGCAAAATCAAGCCATTCAAGTTCTGTCGCTGACGTCCGCGTGATAAATTAGGTCATCCAAAGTTCGCAAAGAAAAGGGAGAAGGGGGTCACACAACAAGCTGATTATCAATAGGGGATTTTAATTATAACAGGCAAGAAATCATTTCCAAGTAAACGGTGACACTGCGATTGTCTGAACCGTCAGATATCATCCATTCACTTCAGATTATGGCCTAGATTTAGACATTAAATTAATAGGTACGGACAACCAAGATGCAAGTAAAGTTCATAAAACAAACACATTCATCAAGCTATAGTTTATTGCAGATTTTATTGTGTTTAGATCCGTACACTTCTGAGGGGTCAATTCATGAATAGCTTTGAAGTCAAACAGCAAAATTTTATCAAGAACTCAAACAACTTATAAAACGAAATTTTAGAAAGTCAGATTCCTCATATTTAGACATGCATCCCCCCCCTCATATTTAGACATGCATTCCCCCCTTCCCCCCCGCCCCCCCCCCCTTCCTATATATTTTTGTACTATGAGTTCGTACAAATGTTTAACAAAATTGAAATATTGACAAAAACAAATTTGGGGCATTTCTCTATTATTATTCATTATTTTCTATAATTCGGCATGATAAAACAATAGCTACGGTACCGGTAGTATACATCCTATACGTTAACAACTATTACGTAGTCATAAATAAATAAATATTTTGATCCATACGATAGAATAGAATAGATGTTTATTTGCTAATTAGAACCTACATGAATGAAAAAAAAACAACACCTACATGAGGCGAACAATCAATAATGTAACATACACTTGCGCAATTCAATGGAATTCTTTATTAGCACAGATATGCTGAGATGAATTATGCATGTCAAAATAGTGCCCTGTTGAAGAGAAAGTAATTCATGGCAAAACCCAAGATATCTATTACAATATTTTACTAAATTATACAAATCTTGTTGAAAGTATCTTAAAATATTTCAGTGTGTTACACATTTGTAGTTATAATACAAAAAAAAGGGGGGGGGGAGGGGGAGTGGGGAATGTCCACAGAGGGAAATGTTTGAAGGAGGAAATATCTAGGGAAATGTCTACAGGGGTAAATGTCCTCAAGGTGGAATGTCCTGGCTTCATAAGCTATCAAGCTTGTTTTTCATTTGTTTACAATAATTTGATTATATGTAACTATAAACATCGCAATATTTCTGTCCATTATATAATAATATCTCTCTTCGAACAGTTTGGCATTCTTAATTTTTCATTCAAGGATAAAATTAAAATAATTCTATCAGTTTCATTCCTCAAATTGATTTATAATGAAGAAGCATCCCAATATTTTGTGGTTTATATATTCGATCAACATACTTTATCCCAGATCCGATCCAGAGTATCAATTCTGATCGACTGTATTTGATTATACTGAAAATAATTCATATTTTCGGACCTTGAAATGTGTGAAACATATACTATATGGTATAGGCAGTCTGCTATGTCAGATAAAGAACAATACGTTTCCCGATTGATCAAATATTCAACGCATCATCCACAACCACAGCAATTCCAAACTTTTGGGTTGCCAGTATTTCATCAGAAATCACCAAGCCACAAACGACCAGGAAAATGAAAAGAAGTCGCACTAGGCTGCGCCTATATGTATATAATTTTCAATGTCCCTTCTAAGCTTCCGTGATATAACAGTGACTATATATGGTTTGCGAAAAAAAAAATGATACGAAAAAGGCAAAGTCAGAAGCGAACAAAAGAAGTATACTTCGTTCGTTTCTAGGCTTTGCCTATTTCATATTATCTCCGCAAAGCTAATATGCAAAATGGTGGAATTTGCATCATATCTATTCTAATATTTTTGTACCATAATCCTGTGGTGAATTGCTATGAAGGGACCACTTAGCCAAAATAACAATATCATCTCTGAAACTTATGTAGGTAAATGTATGGAAGTTGCATCCTATAACTCGCAATGTTATAGCATTATGCTCTTGTGGTGAATTATTATGAATGCTCCAGTTTTAGTTAGTTTGGCTATATCTCTGAAACAAATAGAGATAAATATATGAAACTGGCATCATATAAATTCGGACGTGATAACAGTATGCTTTTTTAATGTCGTATTATGTAGGGACTAGTTTTCTTCATTTAAGCAATATGTGTACAACAAATATAGGTACAACTGGTATCAAAACTCTCCTACAGGTGTTCTACATGACCAGTGCCCATCGTACCATGATGGAGTGCCCAAGTAAATCCATCCACCCATATAATGCTTCTAATTATGACAGGTTGTCCTAAAGCGTCCAGGGTTCGTTCTATTGGATATATCTCCGCAAGAAATAAAGGTAAAGGTATGGAACTTGCGTCATATCACTCCTATTGTTACGCTGTTGTGGTGAATTATTATGAAAGGTTAAGTTTTTGTTAGTTTTGCTTTATCTCTTAAATAAATATAGGTAAATGTATGGATCTTGCGTCATGTAACTTGTATGTTATAGCATTATGATGTTGTGGTGAATTATCCGCTTTCGTTTTGTGGCTCTATCTCCACAAGGAAGAAAGGTGAATGTATGGACATAGCATCGTATCACTTCTGTTGTTATAACATTATTCATTGTAGATAATTGTTATGGAGGGTCCAGTTTTCGTGCCTGATGGCTGTAAAACGCGAGTCGAATAGGGATGAGTATCATGGACACATGTAGTGGGAATGGTGGTTTGGGGAAAGAGGTCCCGTTCAAGGTCAGGTTGCACTGCATTAAGTCTTCTATTTAACTGGGAATAGACTTTTCGGCTATAGTAGTAATAGTAGTAAAATATTCAACCCAACTCGGCTAAATCTATAAATTTGCGGAAAGAGAAAGTTATATCATTAAAGGAGAGTTATATCATTAAAAATTTTACATCGAACAACTCCCTCCAAAGGTGCTTCAACTTTCTGCAAAAGTAGCAATAATGTCATATTCAGCCTATTTTCCAGGATAAATCCGTACGAGCTATTTCGATGTGATTCCTGTTCCGGTGCTAAGTTGGAATGGTTAAAAAAAAAAAAAAAAAAAAAAAAAAACGTGCGACAACCTATGAAATGTTCTTTCGTATTTGATTCATGATTTTTACGCCACGATAAGATACGTAACTGAGGCTGTATCTAAGAATATGTCCTTTGTGTGTGACGGTAACATACTTGATTTTTTTTTTCAGTAAAAAACCTGCACAATAATATGTTTCTTGAAGTGTACATACTGAAACATCAGTATGAAAAAATCACGATTGTCAGTTGCATAAATTGAATTTATGATTCACCAAAATGTGCTCCTTTTGTAAATTCGAGGCATTTCTACGGAGGGTTTTCCGTTTTAACAAATAAGACCTCAATCCAAAATCAAACTTGCTTATTTCAAATAATCAAATTTCCTTATATACTTGTGAATTTATAATTACCAAAATCAAAATTGGTTCTTTCCTCGAATTTCCTTCTATATTGTATGAAAATATAAAAAAAAAATTCTGCAAATGAAAAGTCTCCCTATAAATGCATCAAAATTACCAAAATAGGTCCCCGTTATGTCGGTATTTTCGTTACCCTCAATTCCAATAGGCCTATTTTCCCATAATTCGGAAAGTTCATTGAAAACATTACTACTACATTAGATCTAAAATTATTTCTCTTATTGGGTCACGCTACTATCAGGTCATCATTGTTTCTTCAGCTATTGCCGGAGTCCGTGAAATGGAGAATGCGATATGGGGAGTTTGTACCTTGATTAGTTCTCTTTTCCGTTCTTCAGGACTGTCTGAAAGACCTTTCCCCAACTCGTCCTTCTCTTGTTTAATTCTAATTAGTTGATCGCCAACGACCTTGGTTATTCCAGGAAGATCGCCCTAACAAAAATAATTAATTAAAACAGCTCAGAAAATATAAACAAGAAAATATATCAATTAGCGTTGACGCGGGTACTGGCTCCAATATGATCATAAGAAACATCATCCTCTTCCAGGGTGCTTTTGCGCTACGCTGCATTTACCCCTAATATTAGGCGATACACAGTTTTTGGCCCGATCAGAATGACAGTCAAGATAATAAAATAGGTTATCCTGTATTACAAGTTTCCATTCTTTACCAGAAATGTTCTGGATTTCATAAAACACAAAACGTCAACTATACTTCCGGAATAGCTAACTCATTTCTCAATCGCCAATCTCATCCTTGGTGTTCTAGTTACCCGTATTCTTATCGACAGCTCAGTAACCATCCTCTCTGATACTCGACCGACAGTAAACTTGGATGAATCCATTGATCTGTCGATAAAATGAAATTGAGTGAATAAAGATAATGTGTTCTAGGCACAGTTCTAAAAAACGGTACTTTTCTTTGTCGAACAATTCATAACCCACCATATTCTAATGCTGAAAATGAATTAAACGCTATTCGTTGCCCTGGTATTTTATCGGTCACCAATTCATCATTAAAACACAATTTTAGCCACTTTTCAAATTGGATGGAACAACAGATTTACCAAGTATTTCCGCAAACCGAAAAGTACTGTACCCGGCTTCTTCCGTGAAGCTCGTGAATAATCTGGACCTTGCGGATTGGTTCTTTGCGAAAGGTCGCTTCACGGAAGAAGCTGAGTACCTGCTGTTGTACGAAGCGGGTTCATCAGTGCTTGCAGGCCTATTATCTTAACGTTTGCGTCTAAGTGAGAGGTCAAAGGTTCAATCACCGACCGGGAACTCGACAACATTGAAGTCAGCGGTAGGAGGATGACCCACCAACAACATTAGCGATGCATGAGTTCACTGACCTCGTGAAGATGAAAAGGGGAGGGTCGATGACCAGGTTGTCAAGTTGAGTTGTCGTGGGAAGTGTGGTGGCTCATGATCAGTTTATCGAGTTCTGAGATAGGGTGGTTTGCGTGGAGATGTGATTATGGGACAGCTATTTCCGGAGTAGGATGGGGTTGTTTGGGGTTGGGCAACGTCTTCTTCGAGACAGAGAGAAGTGTTGTAGAAAGAGGTTTCACCAGTGAATGTACTAACTAGCCGGAACATCCTTCCAGCTCAGCGACTCGTCAGTGAGAGGTCGATAACAGTAAGGTACACAGCGCTGACACAATATGAAAACAGACTCACCCAAAGTGGGGGTGGTTTTTGATGAATTCTTCCTCCTGTCTCCGCGCATCGTTCAGTGGAATACCAAAATCAAGATCCTCTTGACTCCGACATTTTACTCCGTAGATTCCAAGACCCAGACGGATCCGTTTATTGTTCAGCGTGTCAATAACGAACTTCTCTGAACCTCGGTCTACTAAATCCAGCTTGGTCATCACACCTGCAACAATATAATCACAATGATTTAGGATGTCCTAAGAAGTACAAGTAATGCTGGGCGAGTACTGAACCTTCAACATTGGCATAAATTTCGCTATGAGAGCGAAATTTCATTATACCTGGCAAGTGTAGATATCGAAGTTATCTGGATCACATTGGATCAAGCATATATCATACCCTGCATCCGACCGCAGCTCAGCCGATGAAATGACCACAGATGCATGATATAATGCGGACTACCGCAGCAAGAAAGAAGCAAACGGTGTCACTTCTTAATAATATCAGTGCTTATACAAAGTAAGTAAAATTCGGATGATGTACAAAGGGCATTGAAAGGGAAATACTGACGCATAATAAGAAATACAGAATATAATAATAATAATAATAATAATAATAATAATAATAATAAACTTTTTTTTAACAATGTGCCTCTTGAGGGTCGAGGGCTAAAACAGATGAGAATAACAATATAAATATATATATATACATGGTTAATAAATTCGCAGTCTAAAATACATAGTATTGTATTTTGTGCCAATCTAGAGGCTACAGCCAAGTGGAAAACAAAAATGAGGTATGGTCGGATGCAGGCTGTCTACACAGGCCCATCTCAGTTGTATTATGTGTTGAATATTACAAGGATTGTGTGTGGGTGTAGGATACATACTAGCGAGCGCTCTCACTTGTAATCCATGCTTGACATCCAGGGGAGGAATGGAGAAGTGGATTATACTAACTGTTGCTCCCCCATTCCTGCCATGATTGCAAATTATTATGCTTTGATAACTGCTTCAACTTAAGGCCATAACTCAAGCAAAATTAGTCCTATCGGAATGTACATCCATTGCTTTGAGATAAGCAATTCGCACAGGACGAAAGGCTGGGCGAGATGATGGCACTCACATAGTTTGGGAATAAATCAGCTGGGATGTCATATCTTCAAGTCTCTCCATTAATGTATCTAATTAGATACAGTCGATCGAATACGATCAAGGAGGCACCCCTTTTGCATGTTAAGTAATGGAAACATTCAGTATTTGTGAAGACAGTAATAACGTAAAACGCGCCACATACAGGCGAATCGGCACAAAAACATTCCCAGGTAGATACGTCATGTAGGAAGCTATTGTCGGAGTCTTTGTGTCGCTGAAAGTCTAGACACATTATTGTCCCCAGACTTGACTATTGTATGCTTTGGCTCGTGATTCTTACATGGAGTATGAACCCATTCCCAAGTGAAAACTTGAGGGACGGTACCCGCATCCCAAATTGGAAAAAAAAACAATTCAGGTTTTAAAAAGTTATTGTCTGGAAATGCAATGTTAACCTGGCCCCCAGGTGGCGCCACGTATAGGCAGATCGGCGTGAAAAAAATATCAAGCCAGATCTTGAGGCAAGGTATCCAAATACCAGATCTGGAAAGAATCCGTTCAGGTTTCAAAAGTTATTGTCCGGAAATGCAATTTTAACTTGGCGCCATCTATATGCAGATTGGAACGAAAAACAATCCCAAGCGATATCTTGAGGCAAGCTCTCCTGACAAGGAAATAAAGAATTGAATCTATTCAGTTTTACCAAAAAGTTAACTTGGTTCACCTGGTGCCGCCTGTAAGCAGATCGGCGCGAAAACAATCCCAAGTGAGATCTTCTGGCAAGGTACCTATATACAAAATTTGGAAAGAATCCATGAAAGTTTTCAAAATTATTGTCTGGAAATGCAATTGTAAATTGGCCCACAGGTGGCACCATCTATATGTAGATCAACATGAAACACAATGCCAAGTGAGATATCGAGGCAAGGTACCCACACACCAAATTTGGAAAGAAACAGTCCATGTTTACAAAAGTTGCCTGGAAACACTATTTTAACTTGCCCTCAAGTTGGCGCCACCTATACACGAATCGGCACGAAGAACAATTTCAAGCCAGATCTTGAGGCAAGGTACCCACATCCCAAATTAGGAAAGAATCGGTCCAGGTTTTCAAAAGTTATTGTCTGGAAACACTATTTAACTTATCCCCAGGTGGCGCCACCTACACACAAATGGGGACGAAAAACAATGTCAAGTCAGATCTTGAGGGAAGGTACCCACACACCAAATTGGAAAGAATTCTTCAGGTATTCAAAAGTTATTGTCTGGAAATGCAATCTGAAATTGGCCCCCAGGAGGCGTCACATAGAGGCGGATCTGCACGAAAAATAATCCTAAGCAAGATCTTGAGGCAAGAGACTCACTTACTAAATCGAGGACAAAATCTGTTCGTTTTTTTCAGAAATTATTGTCCGGAAATGAAATTTTAAATTTGCCCCCAGGTGGCGCCACCTACATGATCCTGTTACATGTAGCTCCTGGAGCTGGCACTGAGATATTCTTGAATTAATGTATCTATGTCAGTCGTTTTAAAATCTGCAAGGCCACTGTCTCTGTAAAATTCAGTTGTGAGAGAAATGTATATACATGAGTAGTGTGACTAACGTCACAGGACCTACGAAGTAGGGTGAGGAAGATGACTTGGGGATCCAAGAGTAATGTTATAGGCCACCTAAATAGGTCAAATTTCATCAAAAGTTAGTCAGCTCAGAACTTCCTGGAAACAGTTCTCTAATGCACCTTCATGCCAAAAATCAAGGTTCTAATATCAACGGTTTTGCCGACGAAACGATTCGGATGGACTCACTCACTCACTCACTCACTCACTCATTACCAGACAATTTGCAAATGAGAGCCTACTTCGTAGGAACATGTACATGTTCCAGGTCAAGGTATACACGAATGAATGAGTATCACTGAGGCATGACTGTGAATCAGTAACTGAATGTACGTTAGATGCAAATGGCTTCAGAGGCCATAAAATGAGCCAATGATCAGCCAATATTTTGACCTCAAACAGTGACCTTACTAAGTTATGGCTGCCTAACCAATCATTAATGTGCTATCTATGCTAATGAGACAAGCTGAGTAGCTAGCAGGTCCTCCGCCAAGTAGCCTGTTTGAGAGCGCACAGCATATACGCTTCCAATATCTCCTTAAATATAACTTGGAAAGTGGATATGTGCATGTGGAAAGAGACGTTTATCTGGAATTGTTGAGATAAGTTGAGGAGGTTTGGGAAGCAGTAATGGATAATGTAACGCTGGGATGTAAGTCTGTAGTTGTAAATGGATTTATGGATGGTGAGGTTTATAAATCGATGGGTGGAATAGATCAAAATATTGCGTTCACAACACAGATGGGTACAATATGGGTGAGTGAAACCCAAGATGGTCAATGGCAGCCATCTTGGATTACATACTACCTGAATGAAAATCAATACCAATGGCCGTCTAACTGATGTGAAGCACCTTCAAGTTTGAAATCAATCGGACGAATTGTTCTCATGACACCGCGTTCACAAGATGCGGGATGGATGGAATCCAAGATGGTCAATGACAGCCACCTTGGATTACGTGCCTCAGTAAAAGTCAATACCAATGGTCATCTAACTGATGTGAAGCAACTTCTCAAATTTGAAGTTGATTGGCTGAGTTGTTCTCAAGAGATCATGTTCACAAAATGCTGGACGGACGGAATCCAAGATGGTCAGTGGCATCCATCTTGAATTACATACTACCTCAATCAAAACCAATACCAATGGCCGTCTAACTGATGTGAAGAACCTTCCCAAGTTCAAAATTTCGATTGGTCGATTTGTTCTCGAGATATCGCGTTCACAAGATGTGGGACGGATGGAATCCAAGATGGTCAATGGCAGCCATCTTGGATTACGTGCCTCAATGAAAATCAATACCAATGGCCGTCGAACTGATGTGAAGCGCCTTCTCAAGTTTGAAGTCGATTGGTCGAATTGTTCTCGAGATATCGCGTTCACAAGATGTGGGATGGACGGAATCCAATATGGTCAATGTCAGCCATCTTGGATTACGTACCTCAGTGAAAATCAATACCAATGGCCATCTAACTGATGTGAAGCACCTTCTCAAGTTTGAAGTCGATTGGTCGAATTGTTCTCGAGATATCGCGTTCACAAAATGTGGAACCAATGGAATCCAATATGGTCAAAGGCAGCCATCTGGCTTACGTACCTCAGTACAAATCAATACCAATGGCCGTCTAACTGATGTGGAGCACCTTCTCAAGTTTGAAGTCGATTGGTCGAATTGTTCTCGAGATATCGCGTTCACAAGATGTGGGATGGACGGAATCCAATATGGTCAATGTCAGCCATCCTAGATTACGTACCGCAGTGAAAATCAATATCAATAGCCGTCTTACAGATGCGAAGAGCCTTCCCAAGTTTGAAGTCGATTGATCGAATTGCTCTCGAAATATCGCGTTCACAAGATGTGGGACGGATGGAATCCAATATGATTAATGGCAGCCATCTTGGATTACGTACCTCAGTGAAAAGCAATACCAATGGCCGTCTAACTGATGTGAAGCACCTTCTCAAGTTTGAAGTCGATTGGTCGAATTGTTCTCGAGATATCGCGTTCACAAGATGTGGGACGTACGGACGGACGGAAGGACGGACGGCTAGCATTTCCAAGTCCTTCCACCACTTCGTGGCGGAGGACAAATATGGAAATCGGTACCCAAACAGAGGCAGTCACTTTCCAGATGGAAACTTTGCATGTAAGAGAAATTGTAGAAAAAATACAAGTTTCCAGTTTCGGACAGAGCTGAAAAACAGATGTCTTCCCCCAGACAGGAGCAATATGCACAACACATTTGAAGTTGATTGACAAAAGCACACGGAAGACGGAAAAGATTGAACAAAAGGAAAATTTGCATATAAGGTAAGTTGTAGATAAAAGCCCAGTACCCAGTTTCGGACAGAGCCGAAAAACAATAGGTGTCTTCCACTAGACAGGGGCAATATGCTCCACACATTTGAAGTTGATTGACCAAGACATTCAAAAGTTATTCGACGGAAAAGAAAAGTGGGAAAAGAAGAAGCGGAAGCGGATGAAATAATAAGAAACTGACAAACACATAAGGCATCCCGATACGCTTAAGCCCGTGCTATTTGAGCCGTGTGGTCAGGTTTGTATCTGATCCCGGAATGCTATATTTGCTGGAGGAAATGTTAAGCTTTGACGTAATAATATTTGACGGTGGGAGCGAACACATTTTGATTTTGAACACATATACCATATCAATCCAGCGCAATATTGAAGAAGGCATTGATTATTTCGGCTGTGGTATTTCCCATGGTTTTAGGATCGGTATGACAAAGCACGCCACCATGTACGTCTCAGGGGGAAGAGTTCAGTGTCTTAGTATTTTTGTTTTGGTCAAGCTTACCAAATTTGCATTTGACGTGGGCTGCAATGTTGTTGACCAATTGTTTGGGATAAAAAGTGACCAAATTAAAATATAGTTTGAAATTTTAAACTAATCAACGTAAGATATTTGCGAACCACAATGTTATGTTATATTTTCTGAAATTTTTCTAAATTTATTACAAAATCTATTTTTATTATTCAGAAATTGGCCCAAACGACGACAAAGTTTTAAAATTGGCAGAACCAGAAGCTTTTTGATATTACCCATTGTTCTCTCTAACTTTGGATCAGCGTCTCGGGCCAGGCGAAACGCTGCCACCGTGTCCACATCTGTTCCGGCGGGGAAAACTGCCAAAATCACCGTGTTGACTGGTTGGATGTACTGAATAATCATTTGCACGATCTGGTAAAGAAATCATTTGAAAATACATGTCAACAATGTATTGACAGAGTACTATTTCACAGGCCTGGTTAGTACCAAAACAACTGAATAAGAACTGAATGGATCATTTGAGAACTATGTACCATGGGACTTGACAAGGTGATTTCATTGGTTCATTTGAAATGCCAAAAACTGTTGCTTATTAACGAAATAGTTTGAAATGTAATGAAAGGGATGTAACGCACTGTGTTTATGGGCTGCGAAACTGGTATGTTAAGCGGCCCAAACACAAAATGGCCTTAAAATACTCCCATGTTGGTTCTATGAGGAAGCGTCAACCTTAGCACAAAACTATACAGCCGACGGATTAGCCCTCGGTGATATTATCCCGGAATGATGTGGTAGAGAACTCGCAGCTGATTGGCTGGGATATATCTTCCCTGTCATTGGATTGAACTGGCTTGGGGATACTGGGTGGGCTAATAGCGAAACGCAGGCCCGAGACATGGCGATGTGTACCCAGTTAGCTCTCCAATCACGCGTCCTGGTAAAAATACACCCCTCCGCTGGTTTCCTATATCCAACAAGACCCGGCGAATTGTTCTTATATACCTGGAGAACGAAACGAGCTCTGTGTTGATCAAAATGGATCAGATGGGCGATCTTGTAAAGGTACTGTGTATAATTGTGACAACTTTATAGGTTTTTCAAAAGTACACTTGATTTACGCACAGGCGCATTTACCCTGTTAAAAAACCTCATTGTAGTTGCGAATAAGCGGCGATGCCAGTATCTCAGAAAGGATGAAGTTTTAAGTGGTGATATTTGAGGAACGGAGGAACATATAACCGGTAACCAGGAGAAGAGCCAGGTTCGCTTAGGTTACATCCTTTTACCGCTGTCATTCAGTGGGCAGCCGGAAATGTTTCGTGTCAATACCATTGCGGATATCCTGTAAAAGCATTGCGGAAATCTAATCACGTCCACGACGCCAACAGAACAGGTTGTCTGGTCAGCGAGCCAGTTGATACTATCATCTGAGCTAAATGCATCCGGGATAAAATACGGCGAGGGCTAATCTGTTAACTGGATATATTCCAGTGCTATGAGAGTGGATGGAACATGTCATGTACCGGTAGTAAAATGAGCGAGTCCTCTGATTTACTGGTCATGGGATGAAGTTTAGCTCACCTGTTGCTCAATTTGAGCATTTTCCTCTGAATAACGTGCAATTCCCGGCAAATCAATGAGCGTGAGATCCGGAACATCCGGGGACTCCACGTCCAGCGTGATCAGGCTGTCACTTATAGCAGAGTCGTCTCCTGTGATCTTCTGCTGTGCTGTTCATGAAACAGTAAGTTCGAGCTGATATACTAATGAAACAATTATAATTTTTTTCATATCCAGCGGAGGGAATAGTTGGGCCGTATATAGCGAGGGCCAACAAAATAGTAACAAGGGTTCAATTGAACAAATCGACAGATGGACAAGTGAATAAGAAAATGGATAAAAGGCTAAGCATGCATATCTGAACCTTGAACATCAAAACAGAAGCTGTCTGTTCTGTATTGGCTATGGGGTCGGGCAATGCAATGAATAAATGTAGCATGATGTAAGCTCCCAGAATATATGGGGTATCGGGTCGGGCTAGGCTTATTTTAGGAGATAGTGGGTGAGGCTCAGTGTCCTGGGGTTGGGGACATGCTCCCGAGGGTATAGTATGTTGCGCGAATAAATGTAGCATGATGTAAACTCCCAGAATATAGGAGGGTATGGGGTCAGGCAAGGCTTAGTTTAAAATATAGAGGATGGAGCTCAGTGCCCTGGGAGCGGGGACATGTTCCCGAGGGTAGTGAGTGGGTTGAATAAGTGAAGCATGATGTAAGCTCCCAGAATATATGAGGGTTTGGGGTCGGGCAAGACTTAATTTAGGAGATATAGGGTGGGACCCCGAGCCCCAGGGGTAGGGACATGCTTTCGAGGGTAGTGGATGGTTGCAATAAGTGTAGCATGATGTAAGCTCTCGGAATCTATAAGGGTATGGGGTTGAGCGAGGCTTAATTTAGAAGATTGAGGGTGGTACTCAGTCACTGGGGTGGGGCCATGCTTCTGAGGGTAGTGGATCGGTTCAGTACGTGTAGCATGATATAAGTACCCACAATATATTGGGGTTCGCAAGTGGGGATGGTTTAGTTCACAGGGTGAGGTCGAGAAGCTGTTGACAGGAACAATTTCAAAGTCCAAATCTTTAACCCGAAAACTTTAATCTTTAAAGACCGCAGAAAGTTTACTCAGTCCAACTGTTGGTAATTTTGACAAAAAATGATAAAATGAACGTTTAATTTTTATAGTGTTTAATGTCTATTAATCTAGTTCAGTATATCAGTAGCTAAAATCAACACAAAAGGATTCACTTACCCTCTCGGACTTCATTAGCGACTTCTGCCGGGGACAGAACTTCTTTATCTACACATTTGCCGGCGTTGTCGGCGTAGCGTATCCGACACTTCCATCCCAAGCCATCTCTCTGGGTACGCATTCTCATTTCCAAGGGAACTCGAGTGACAATTCCTTCGATGAATTGGAGAGGTTTGAAGAAGAGAAGGTAACTAATTAGATTGATAACCAAATGAAGAATATCAAGTTCAGAGACCCCCCTCCATCCCCTCGCTCACTTCATTAACTTATGTATGCCGTCTCCATACTGGTGTTAAATTACTGTATCGTGGCTGGCCAAACATATTTCGAGAAAGCCTGCCTGGTGTGATCTTGAAATGTCATCGAAAAATAGGGAAACACAAGAATGAATGAATGGTTGATTTGGTATGGCGCCACCGAGCGAATGTGCATACGAAATGATTTCGATACAGAAAAATACTTTGATTGACAGCGAGATTGGAACCTACAAACCCCGCTGAAGGCACCAGTGCTCTACCAACTGAGCGTGGATAGTCACACCCATTTAGCTATCGAATGCTATTTCACTTGAGTAAAATAATGCATTAACATAGATATGGTAGGACTGCCATATGGCAGAAAGCACGCCTGCGCACGGAAAGAGCAGTGCGAGTTAGACTTGCGATAGGACTATATACCACCCGCGGAGAAGAACGGTCAGATGAAAGAACATCTTACCATTGCCCCTAGGTAGCTGAACCCCAGAGAGAGCTTCCAGACAGGAACTTTTCCCCACACTCTGGTCCCCGATAACGGCGATTTTGGGGAGCGTCAACTGTTTACTCTCCAGACCGAGGGAGCGTATTAGGTCAATGGCGTCCATGAGAGGCCGGACATGGCGATCGTAGGAGCTCTTTAGGGAGGATAGTGACTCCCTGCCCCCAGAACCTCCAGACCAGGTCTTACGACCTTGTGTGTGAAAGCCATTGATACTGAAATAACAGAAGACAAGAATGGCAAAGTAACGACTTGAACGTTCAACAAAAGCTTTGATTTGTTCACAGAGCTCTGATGAAGCATGTACAAATTACGACTTATAGACATATAACTACATGTAGCACGATGTACTCTGCTGCAAACCCTCTATCAAAACTGTTTCGGGTAATTAGGGCCTAACAGGGCTACCATTTGTCTCCAACGAAATCTCTGGCGGTCATGTTATGCATATTTCTTAGAAATTCATAATAATCTTCTTGCCCAAACGGCTGTTCCCACTGATGCAAAACTTAGGACACATGATACACCGGGTTGGATCTTTTCGGGCTGTCTTTGTAAAGGTGCTCATTAGAATAGCATGGCTGCCATGGACCAATCAAAATTGTCACATTTTCTAACTATGGAATATGGACGGCGAAAATGACTTAATATATGTAAGAAATCAATGCGATCATTAATATTAAGTTTTCGCAGTCGAACAAATACGGGCAGAGAAAATGGCAGTAGATGGTTCTTTTTCCTGAAAATTTTAAATTTAAACGATCATGTTGAAATTATTAGGTTGGCACTGGATGATAGGCATGGTAACCATGTTTGCTTATACGATTGGTTAAAATGTTTGGCTGCTACATTAGATGATGTCATATTCACAAATCCTCTTCTTTCTCACAAATATCTGAATCCTTCACTGCGTAACTTGGCATACATTATCGATTAATTTGGGTCATTTTAGGATGATTGTTTAACTCTCTGTAAACCAATATGACTGCTCAAAATTGAGTTATTCCAAATTTTATATTTTACGGATTTCCATAGCGAAACTGGCAGGTGAGGCGATCTTAATTTTCGCATTATTAAACATTTCCCACGAATCTGTCCATAGCAACCAACATGGCGCCCATAGCAACCGGACAAAACGCCTTTCTTCGAGTTATGGGGTAAGCTGCATATTACATTTCAGAACTTGTCCGATGCTTCCCCTAGCAACCAATATGACATACATAGCACCCACAGAGCTATCGCCAGTATTGTTTGCGATCACTTTTTCATGGGTTTTGAATTATGCCAATTCCGATTTTTTAACTTTTGATGTTGCTTGTATTATCGCTACCAGGCCTTTGCCTTCCCCTTTTCTCTTCCTTGGTGTCCGCGATGATGCTTTGCCCGATGCTCTTCTGGTACCCGAGATGGTATTCATACTTTCCAACTTCTTGGACCCCGGTATTGTCGCTTGCTATATTAAACTTGGTTCATAGCCAACAATTCCTCAACGATCATATGCAGGCGTGACTGCTTCTTGTAATATAGGAATGCACTTTTTCCCAGCCATACACGTGTCAAAAATCGACTTCAATGTTTCTAAGGATGGAATGGGTGCACACACTACTGTCAATTTATTTGGTCGCTAGAGTATTTGGTCTAAACTTTTGGATTACTCATTCTTACCCAAGTATACTGGGTCAGAATTCTCGACCCTAATTCTCCTACCAATAACATTAGTAGATGAGTAGATTCCACCCATCATTCCAAAGCGAAATGGAGCTGGCAAAGACTTGATTAGTAAACGAAAGTAACCAAGATGATAACAAGGATTTTGTTAAAGAAGAAGTAGTAAGAGAAACAAGCAATAAACAAACATTACCTTGAGTAAGATGGATGGAATACAGTTGGGGGATTAACGGACTCTTGTCTCGCCATTTTTCGTTGACTGAAAATATAGAAAGAAAATCAACTAGTTATTATTAATTTTTTTTTTTTTTTTGTAATTTCATTTCACCGTCGTTTTCTATACCACTAGACTGTAGTCCTATCCGGAAAGGGGATGATCTCCCCATTAATCACTGTCGTTCTTTAAAGTCGAAGATATGAAACTATTTTTCCCATGCTTTCTGTGAAACTATAGACTCCACATGAACAGCTGCAATAAAAGCGCGGCTGAGATAATAACGCTACGTCCGAGAATCCACCGTATTCTCGGGTCTGAATGTGAGGTACCGAGGGAAGCTTTCCTGTAGAGTCATAGGGTTGCTTTTTAGTCGCCAGACGTCGTCAGTGTTTCCCACGTCTTGCATATCGCTCCAATTTATTACCTGTATATGGTAGGATTCTGCTGGTGGATTGTTCGTCCCTGAGGCCCGCCCTCTGTACGTGTCATTCGACAAATATATGTAGGTTTATTGTTTTGTTGGGAACTTCCAAGCCATACAACGTCGGGCATTTTACAGGTTGGATTTTCTGCGTATTCTTGCATTTACCAGGTTTACTCCATGTTGAGGCGTTCACTTCATCAGACGTCCTCGACGCTCGTTCATTAACATCAGATGAGTTATTTGCTTGAGCCGATCTTTCATCACAGCTCTCGATCTAGCGTATCTAATTCCACTTAAGCCGGTGCTAGGGCTCGTGCGGATACTTCATAACATTCCCAAAAGATAACTTGAGGGAAGGTACCCATATACCAATGTGGAAAGAATCCGCTCAGTTTCTGTCCGGAAATGCAATTTTATCTTGGCCCACAGGTGGCGCCACCTATTGGCGGATTGGCACGAAAAACAATCCCAACCGAGATCTTGATGCAAGATCTCCTGACATTGGAAATAGAAAATTGAATCTGTTCAGTTTTACAAAATGTTAACTTGGCCCACAAGCGGCGCCACCTATAAGCAGATTCAAATGAAAAGCAATCCCAAACGAGACCTTCAAGCAAGGTACCCGTATACCAAATTTGGAAAGAATCCATTCAAGTTTTTAATCGTTATTGTCCGGAAACATAATTTTAAATTTGCCCCCTCCCCCCAGGTGGCGCCACCTGATCGGCATGAAAAACAATGTCAAGGGAGATATTGAGGTGAGGTACCCACATACCAAATCTGGAAAGAATCGGTCCAGATTGTCAAAGTTATTGTCTGGTAACACTTTTAACTTAGTAATAACGAATCGAAGAACTGGTTCTCTGGATTTCGAATTTTAATGTACTAACGTTGCGACGCTCATCAGAACGTCTTCAACAGAGTGAGAAATATGTACAGGAAATCACATTAATATATGAAATCAGCTTGGAAGGTGAGCACATTTAAGTTGATACAGTGTTAAAACCGAATGGGGAAAAACGATAAGGCAACACCTTTGACGATATGTCAAAGGTGATAAGAGTTCACTTGGAACACAAAGTGTTAGGGCTCGTGCGGATACTTCATAACATTCCCAAAAGATAACTTGATGGAAGATACCCATATACCAATGTGGACAGAATCCGCTCAGTTACTGTCCGGAAATGCAATTTTACCTTGGCCCACAGGTGGCGACACCTATTGGCGGATTGGCACGAAAAACAATCCCAGCCGAGATCTTGATGCAAGATCCCCTGACATTGGAAATAGAAAATTGAATCCGTTCAGTTTTACAAAATGTTAACTTGGCCCACAGGAAATGCCCACCTAGAACGAAATGGATCGAGAGCTGTCAACAACGAAGCCATGTCATTTTCTTGTCCACCCAAAGGTGGTGATTAGGTAAGAGTCCTTTCAGAGAGCTACCCCGTCAAATTTTGCCCGTCGGACCAACTAGCCTTGAACATTGTCTGCCAGTGTCTCGTGTTTTGTGAGCATCGAATATTGTACACGTGTTGGCCTCCGCGAAGTTCTATATTTAGTCCCACGGGCAAAATTTAACCGGGGTCGCATTCTGTTGTTGTCTGAAAAGACTTTTACCTTGTCAGCACGTTTGAGTGAACAAGAAAATGACATGGCCTCGTTGTGGACAGCTCTCGATCCATTTCGTTGTCGGCCGCATTTTGAGTGCAAGTAAGTGTTTGTAACCAGTAATACTGGTGGCATTCGAACCATATGTTACGATCGTGATGATGGGGGGGGGGGGGAGGGAATGTAATTTTTTTGGTCAGTTTCCGACGTTGTTTACCTGCCTCGTTGAGACATGGCAAATCACGCGGCATGACTCTGGTGATCAAACCAAAGGCAGGTTACTTGACTACTGCATGCCGTCATCTGTCAGTCTGAGGAACCACAAGGTCAGCAATCCAATTCAATCCAGGAAATTGATCATATGCACAGAGTGCACCCAAACTTTAGGGACTCAGTTTTAATTAATATAGTAAGTTAAATGTGTGGACACAAATATGGTTCATGCAAAAGCTTTAGGGTAAATCATATGATGTGAAATACAATTATTTGATAGCAAAGTTGAAGAAAAATGGTGTCCTTCATTTAAGGCGACATGAAATTCAAACTTGCAGGGGTTCGGTACTGCGGGGATTACAAGCGTCTGGCCCGTCATCCATAATTCAGCCGTCGTCCATTAGAGAATATCCGCGTCCATAATCCAAAGACCTATTCCATATTCCATATAACAGTATTAGCATCAAATTCAAAAAGACAATCATAGTATACATAAACATAGGCTTCTTTCCTGCAAGAGAGAAGCGGTCAACAGTTTTCAATGATGCCGGCAAGACATCATGATGTTCCGAAAATATCAAATCCGTATCGCTGATCAGTATTCTTAATCCATAATATTCGTTGTAAAGTCGTCATCTAAAGAATGATGTATCTCAGTCACGCTTTGATTGTGACTGTTCATATGAGTACCATGAGGATCTTGAAGTACATGGGTTGATACGGCTCCTAGCCCCGGGTTAAGCAGAATTAGACACAAGTTACGAAACGTAACGCCATAGATCTTGCACTCTACGCTCGTATTTTTGCTATCAGCATGCGATATGTATCGCCAAATTTGAGAAACTTTGAGTGGAGGCGCTTGGTGGTGTAGCGCTGTTTTATAAGTTTCTGCAACAATGTTTTGTGACGTTGATTAAAATCGTCACATTTAACATAGGATCTAGCAAGTGCTACTAGGCGTGATATGTATACGCCATATGCAGGTCCCACTGGAATATTACTGTCCAGAAAGGGATAGTTTACGATGTCGAAATTGTAATCATCTCTTTTGTCATACAGTCGACGAGAGAGAAGGCCCGCTTCATTTTTATAGAGATATAGGTCTAAATACGATGTTCCTGTAGGGTTATCTCTAGTTTCCTTCAAATCCAGTGAGGGTGGATATATATCCTTCACTGCGTCATTTATATAGCGATTATCCACAGCGAGAAGATCGTCTATATAGCGTTTGGTGAATGAGAAGGAACGAGCTTTAAATGAATCTGTTTTTGAAAGCGCCTGCATATAGTCATATTCATAAGAGAACAGGTATAGGTCAGCCAATAGGGGTGCACAATTAGTACCCATTGGAATACCTATATGCTGTTGATATATTGTGTTGCCAAATTTCACATAGATATTTTTAATGAGAAATTCAAGCAACTCTATAAACAAAGAAACATCCCATGAATGATATCTCTTGTATGTAGTAGAGCTAAAGAATGCTTTATGGCTTCCGACATTAATATATCTACGATCAGTTTTCTTGAACTTAGACGGTCGATAAGATCCTGATGAGGGATTGTGGTATAGAGAGTCGAGAAATCCCATGTGGATACATGTCTATACGGTATGTGACCTTTAGCATCAAGTTCTTCCGTAAGACATTTTGAGTTTTTCAATATCCACATACATTCAACGCCAGAGTTTTTAGAAATAGTGGCGCAATACCTTTCCCAAAATGCTTTTACCTCCTGAAGGGCCCTCGTCAACAGGGTTGAAAGAAGCTTGGTAGTGCAGCTTCTAGAACCAGCTATGAATCTAGCTTTGTATGGTGATTTATGCATTTTGGGAGCCCAGTATATTTTTGGTATATCGTTATGTTTGGTTGGAAGACAAATACCTCTTTCTTTGAAAAACGTTTTGTGATTGTTAAATACATCTTCCAGAGTAAATGCAGTTTGAGAGTAAGTAGACGTATTTGATGACGATATGTTTACACTCAATTCTTCAACCAGCACCTGGTAATAGTAATATTTACATATGAATATTATATTATTTGGAGCTTTATCTGCTGGGACTATGACGAATTTACTCTGGAGATTTGCTAGAACTTCTTGCGAAGTGGGGCTTCTCAGTACTTGTTTTGCTTGGGGAAGGGTACTTCTGTCAGTATGGCGGATTGTTTCAACGACCTTGAGGTCCAGCCAATCATCGAGTACTGTAGGTTCAACCTTTTCTCGCTTAGACCAATCAGTAACGTACTGTTCCAAAGCAGACAAGACTATCTTCTGGTCGGCCTTCAGATTTATATTTCTCGGCTCCCTATATTTAGGTCCCTTCATCAGGAGTAATCTTAGGTCCTTATCACTCACCACATCAAGGTCACCAGTTACAACTGAATGGCATGGTTGGAACCAAGAACTGAATGTACTTTAAATGCAAATGGATTTAGAGGCTACACATTGAGCCAAAGGCCAGCCAATATTATGACCCCCAACAGTGACCTTTCTGAGTCATGACTGTGAACCAATCACCGATGTGCTATCTATGCAAATGAGAATATGGAAATTTGTACCTAAACACAGACAGCCACTTTACTGTATGTCCAGATGGAAAATTTGCATATAATAAAAACTGTTGAAGAAACACAAGTATCCAGTTCCGGACAGAGCTAAAAAACAATAATATGCACAACAAATTCGAAGTTGATTGACGAAGGCATTCGGAAGTTATCCGACGAAAAAGTTTGAACAAAAGGGAAATTTGCATATAAGGGGAAAAACCCAGTTCCCAGTTTCGGAAGAACAATAGGTGTCTTCCCCTAGGCAGGACCAATATGAGCACAAATTTAAAGTTGATTGACAAGTTATCCGACGGAAAGGAAAGTGGGAAAAAGAAGAGGAAGGGAAGAAACGGAATAAGAAAGAAGAAACTGACAACACACATAAGGCATCACTAGGGATGCCTAGTAAGGGAGATAAAACCTTTTCTGAATTAGGCTAATTGGATGACACGAACCGTTTACTCGTATATTGAATGCTTCCGGGTTGGTATTTTCTAATTCCAATATTTTTGCTGTAGATGGCTCTTTATAAGAGTGGGAATAGACAAACTGCAAAATCATGATACATATAGCGGATGGGGAACAATAATTCAATGGTCATTTATATTCTTATCCAATTCTACTGCACAGATTGTGCTCCATGTTAATAAGTCAAGGGCTGCTCGAAATAATCGAATGACTGGGGTCTGATAAATGGTATAACTCAACTAAAACTGGTCTCTATTTGTTACATCGAATCTATAATGGTATATATGTAACATATGCCATATGGTTAAAATATGGATTCATTCATTTAGGGGGAAATGAAATGCTATGCTTGGGCGAAATATTACATGGTAATGAAATATAGATAAGACACGTCAATCGTTGAGCAGCATCGAAATGCGTACTCCGGATACTGGTGATCATGTAATACAACTTGACAATTGTCAGGAAACTCCGTATGTTAAGGGTGGGCAACCCCCTCCAGGATTTTCCCATATATATTGGAGGGTAACCTGACTTTTATTAATACTGTTAGTCAAAGAGTTAAGACTGGTTTTAAGAATAAGTTACAGATGCCAGAATAAATCAGTAAATTTCGAATGTGATTGATCTAATTACTCTTGCGAATATACACTTTCAGACGGATTGGGTCAAGCTGACCAAACATATCTGGTTATAGACAAATATTTTGGATTGTTTCGACCCAAATAGTTTGGGTAGGTCATGTCTATGCTCAATCTGATGTTCCGCTTACCAGTTTGGTTACTTTCTTCTTGTCTTGCCTTTACAACTGTCCTCGAACAACTCTGCTAGGGCATGTCACCTCTGATTCATTAACGTTTTACGTCATGTTGATATATTAATATTAACAATTTATACTGCCAGAGGTACCAGGCTCCTAGCGATCTGACTCTCTCTTCGGGCGGTGATTAGGTTTGTTCGCGCGAGACAAAGTATAGTGCGTAATTACTTTTCGGACTTCAAGATTCCCTGCAAAGTGAATCTATTGGAATGCATTGCAATAAACAAAAATACTAATTAGTAGTCCAACATGTACACTCATGTTGCTGAATTGTTCGCTTAATATTATATATACACATTTTTATGGGTTATAATGTTACGATTTTCCAATCTCATTAAACTCGGATAAAATATCAGGGAATTTCCCTGAACTACCATCTTGGATTACCTACATTTATGATTGTCAAGAATTACAGTTGTGATGGTGAGAATGGCACTAATGGCTATGTAAATATCTTATATTCATCGACATTCATGACTTCCCTGTTTTATATGAGACAAATATATGATATAAACATGATCAAGCAATTTGATAAGCAATTGAGGAAGTACATATACATGACATGTGGGAGTATATCAACTTCCGGTGACCGAGGTGGTCATTAACTATATGTTGAGTTGAGGCTATATTTTAGAACAGCGTTGTAAATTTCAATGTGATTTGTAGATTTCTTTTAAAAGATATTTATTGTGGGATGTTGTTGTTGTAACAGGGTTGTTCTCACGCTATAAACGCCTCAAACTGTTCAAATGACTAAATCAAAGCAAGCTGAAAATTCACGCACATATAATTGAGGTCGTCAAAATATTATGGATGATATCAACTTGGCATACCTCATACTGTTCATAGCTAATGACAGATAACTGTTATCATAACTGCATATTGGGAAAATAGTGCCAAACATTGCATTCTTCTTGAATGTTACTGAATATGATTTTTTTAGATAGTTTCGTCAAAAATGACGTCATGTGTACTAAAAATTGATGAAGTTAAAAACATTTCCTAAAACTGTAATATGTCCGGATATTCGTCCGATTTGCATAACAATTAGGGACCGTGCAAAATTTATTGATGGGGTAGGACCGGTGCAAACAGTGGGGGGACCCGGACTTTTTTTCTCGCTATTTTATGTAGGACATTAATTTTTTTTTACGTGACTATCCATAGGACCAAGAGATTTTTTTTTTCAAAAAAAAAATAAAGAAAAAAAAATACGAAGCTGCGCATCTGAAAACCCCTCGGCTCTGGGTCCTGATTCGATAGGCTTCTGGGTCATGGCCATATGGTGTGCCCAGGGATGTCATTCTTGAGATATGTCGGTAATGAGATTTCAAAATGAGCAGTTGAATGGTATTGGAGATATGTATCATTAATGATTTTGCATAAATTGAAAATGGCCACCAATGGTAATTTATTGAAAGCCTCTTGATGTATCGATGATGCACCAACTTTCATATTGAACAGTTGAATGGCATCAGAGATATGTACATGTATCATTAATAAAAGATGGCCACCAAGGTTTCCATCCAATCAGAAAAACCAGGTTGCTAATTTATTGAAAGTCTCTTGATGTATCGATGATGCATCAACTTTCATATTGAACAGTTGAATGGCATCAGAGATATGTACATGTATCATTAATAAACAATGGCCACCAAGGTTTCCATCCAATCAGAAAAAACGGTTTGTTAATTTATTGAAAGTCTCTTGAGGTATTGATGATGCACCAACTTTCATATTGAACAGTTGAATGGTATCAGAGATATGTACATGTATCATTAATGAGTGCATAAATTAAAGATGGCCACCAAGGCTTCCGCCAAATCAGAAAAGCCGGCTTGGTAATTTATTGAAAGTCTCTTGATGTATCGATGATGCACCAACTTTCATATTGAACAATTGAATGGTATCAGAGATATGTACATGTATCATTAATAAAAGATGGCCACCAAGGTTTCCATCCAATCAGAAAAACCAGTTTGCTAATTTATTGAAAGTCTCTTGATGTATCGATGATGCACCAACTTTGATATTGAACAGTTGAATGGTATCAGAGATATGTACATGTATCATTAATAAGTGCATAAATTAAAGATGGCCACCAAGGCTTCCGCCCAATCAGAAAAGCCGGCTTGGTAATTTATTGAAAGTCTCTTGATGTATCGATGATGCACCGACTTTCATATTGAACAGTTGAATGGCATCAGAGATATGTACATGTATCATTAATAAAAGATGGCCACCAAGGTTTCCATCCAATCAGAAAGACCGGTTTGCTAAAGTCTCTTGATGTATCGATGATGCACCAACTTTCATAATGAACAGTTGAATGGTATCAGAGATATGTACATGTATCATTAATGGGCTTCTAGGTGATGACCATATGTCTCATTCAAGCTTGGTGTTATTTGCATAACAACAATATTTTGCTCAGGCGGGTTTCCTATTGGAGGGGGGAGGTGCATACAAAAGAACAGGACACTTGGGATAGTGAATAAAATACTCTATATTATCAACATTAAATATCAGTCTGGTATCTGTGAACTACAGTGTATATGCCTGACAACATGAAACCACTGAAACAAAGACCCTTTTATCACTGAACAACTATATGTAGCATGTCAAATACAATGCACTCTACAAGTTCATTATCATTAAACCTGTAAAACAGTTTTGGCACAGCTATATAATATCAACAAATAATTTCAATGGAAAATCATGTACATTGTGCACGTAAAAAAGTTGATTTCATTGAGCTAGAAGACCTGGTGTGCATGTACATTTGACTCAGAAAGGTTTTACAGCGAAACCTGCCTAAACCGACACCTGAATAAAATGACAAACCTTTATATATTGACATTTGTCTTGGTACCGATGGGCAGTTTACCATTGATTTGAACCTCTGTAAACCAGAACCCTGTCAAAATCAACACAAAATGTTAGTCCAGAGCAGGGTCGGGTTATACAGGTTTCAGTGTATTTGCATACCAGAGCAATGGAAAAAGCATCCCGTGTAAATAAGCAAGAATGGGCAAGTAAGATGTTCACATATTTTTCTACCCGAATGATATTTGGAGAGAGAAGAGGGAGGGGGGGTCGATTGAAAAGGATACAATGCGATGTCCTGAGAGTCAAATAGCCACCTCTCCACCAGAGTGTATTGACATGATTGAGCAGAAGTTTACTTGATGTTGATATGGTGCAAGAATGTAACATTTTAGCATCACCAGAAGTTCATGAAGTAAAAGTGTGTAACAGTAGATTAGACCAGTTAGACAGCATTGGCACTCGTCAAATGGTCACTAGATTCTTGTCCAGTAGCCACACACGAAAGACAAACATTCTAGGCCCGCGAAACGAGAACAGCGTGGGATCATGTGTGAGCCTAATTATGTACATTTCATAGCCTGAGTTTTTGACGTTCAGTAGGAAGGCTTGCGGAAATGCCGACTAGTGTGGAGGACCACTGTTCCATACTTATAAAAATGTGCAAAAGTATATGTGCATATCACATATTGGTTAGGGGGTGGTGTTTACAGATGCGGCTCACCAAATCCGGGTACAGGTAGGACCAGAACTTTTTTTACTCAAGATCCAGATAGGACCCATAGTTTTTTTTGGTTCGAAGATAAGGGGGACCAAGGATTTTTTTAGCTGATTTTCCTTGTTGCACCGGTCCTACCCCCTCGATAAATTTTGCATGGTCCCTTATGACCTGAATTATATGTGCTTTTATTTTAAGTTATCTGGTGGAAAGGTTTACTTCGCGGTGTGAAGGTTTACTCCGCAGTGTAAAGGTTTACTCCGCGATGTAGAGGTTTCCACCGCGGTGGAAAACTTTCAACCGCAGTGGAAAAGTTTACTTCGAGGTGTGAAGGTTTACTCCACCGCGTAAAGGTTTCCACCGCGGTTGAAACGTACACCACGGTTGAAACATTTTCACCGCGGTGGAAACTAGGTTTTCACCGCGGTGTAAACGATTTCAAAAGTTTTGTTTTGTTTTCTGTGGAAAAAATGATAAAGACATTTACCACGACGTTACTAGAAATGACAGAAATCTGAAGAAATTATGTGATAAACTAAAATCTGTTTGTAGAAAATAGGAGAAAAATGAAGAAATTCTACAAGAAAATCAGAAAAAAGTAATAAAAAATGTAAGAAACTATATTTAAAAAAGTCGATATCCCCTATGAGCCATCGTAGAGAAGTGAATATCATCTGTTTGTATATGACCGCCACCCGTCCATAAGACAAAAATCCAATGAACCCAGGCCCAGAAGGTTTCTCGACTCGAGTTGAGACAACGTGATCGAAACAGATGTCAAATCTTGAACAACTTGAGGTGAAACTCGATCGTAATCACTGTATGGATCATACAGGTAACATCTGGTAACAATGGGCTATCCCAACTCAGTTTACAACTTTCCCAATATTTGAGCAATTAATGAAAACATCATACAATGAAAATCAATCAGCAATAGCTAACAGTATATATAGCAGAATTTCTGGTATATTGAACCAAATCAACAGTAATTTACCTTGTCCGGTAATCATACATCCAACGATTTAAGGATAGAAACGGTCAGATCATTCCAGCTCGTCAATGGAATTAAGCAAACGCAGTAGAAATATTTACGGATGAATAATTATCATTATTATAATAATTATCATGGTTTCCCAGAAATCGAAATAACAAGAAATTGTGATGGTGTGTTTTTTCCGGTGTACATGCATGGAAAAAGTAATTAAAGCCACTATACTAAGTAACTCGAACTCACGACCAATCTACCATTTGCCTTCATTCTCTACCAGTTTGGCAGTGGAAGAGCAACTTTGGGTGAAATTGTGCACTTTCGGTTAAAAGCTTGAAATTGTGCACACAGCTATTTTGAAAGGTGCTTTTCGTTTGGGATCGGGACACAACCTCTCTGATCACATTCTCGCAAGCCAAGGCCATTATCTTGTAGGATGTATGCCCTGCCTTCATTAATTTAGCCCCCAAAAAACGTTCAGCCCGACAGTGCCTTGATAATCAGATTCGCAAATGGAATAATTATGCATCATCAAATACTGGGCAGAACAAATACTCCATATTTACTTCGAGATTCAGAAAAACAAGTCCTAGCAAGGGCAGGTTCAGTGACAGTCCAAAACCTTCAGGCAAAACGATCTAAATACTAGAACTCGTGAACTTCGAAAGGCTGCCGTTATCTGTGTGATTTTATGGTTTCGATGTTTGACTGTGATCTTTAGAAATACATAGTTTTTCCTATTTCCCCAAATTTGATCATGTGTATAGGTTGTGTTATGTGTAATGCTTTAGTTACCTATGACAGTCATAACAGGGTGAAATGTACGAAGTATAATAATTTGTACCATTAATTTGATGTTTCAGAGAAAGTTTCAATGAAAACCAGAGCTTCTGAAGTCCCCCGACGTTGAAACTACTGATTTGGCTTGGAACCTTAACATTCAGTACCCAGCATGGAAAGCAATCTCGAGTGATATCCTGTGGCAAGTTATCCACATACCAAATCTGCAAAGAATCCGTTCTGGTTTTTTAAAGTTACCGTCCAGAAGTAACTATTTGTTTTACTTGTCTTCCTGGTACTTCAGCTTGTCACCCCTACTGAAACTTTTTTTTAACACCCTACTGTCATGTATTCCAACTACATGTAGTTTCTCCATTTTTTCAGGCATTGTAGAATTTGAATACACGTTTTTGTTTTGTTTTGTTTTTTTCTCTCGATCGGGAGACGTTGATGACACTGACAGATTTATCTCCTTCCTCTAGCTCTGCATTGCCAAGATCAATGTTCTCACTTCATGATGTTGATCATCGTCCGGACGCATGGCACGATCTTTCGTAGAAACTTCTGCTCATAGCCATGCAGTAATGGGTGATATCTGAGTATATTAGGGCATTTCCCAATTGGTCACATCCTATTGGTCGCGTGAGATCCGACAACGGCGCAATCACATTCATAATATGAAGACACACCTACAGAAAGCCACCGACTGAAATGATCCCTTGGTGGGCCTCGAAATGCCCCTATCACAAAATAAAAAGTATATCATTTTCCTGTGAACTGTCGCCGATTTTATTTTTTGAAATAGGTAAGGTCGTTTGTAATATGATTTCTCTTAAGAAAAACAAAGAAGCATGCTCCATTAGAGTGAGAACTAAAATAGCTGATTCGCACAACTTCGTTTTTGTCTCGCAAAGAATCCCCCAGTCTTGCGCCTCTGCACTCAAGTGAGACTGACATGTCTGAGATGCCCAGGTCAAAATATTTAAATACAGATAATTTCATTTGGCTCGTTTAAATGCGGCGAGCATGTGGCTTGATGCTTCAGGAACAACTTATGAACAGGATTATGTCCCTCCAGAAATATGTCCTTTGCGGCTGAGAGGTGGCACCATGTGAAATACATGCCGAATCATAGCGATAAGCTAAGGGCAGTGTTAAGTGAAACGCGAAATGCCCTTAGCAAGCTAAGATGGATGTTGACTCGGTGGGCTCATTTCTCTCGCCAGTCAGTTCCACTATTAGGCAGTTCAGTGTAACATGTCACCAAAAGGTTATATGAGATTAAATTTGTTGGGACAACTTTTCTCAAATATCATAACAGCACGGTGGTTTTAGTCACTTTTTGATCTAGGTAACTTACATTAAAAACTTGAAATTGAAGAATTAAATTTTTTAGAAATTTTGAAATTGAGTTCTGCCCCAAACAATTGAGTTTTTTATCGATGGGAAATGCGCGCCAAACACGCGCAAAAATAGTTGTGTTATAGTGGATAAATATTAAATTCTTCAAGAGATAAGTCGACTTCTCGAATGAAAATGTTGAATTGTGACAAAAATCAAGCAAAATAATTGTTGTTGTTGTTGTTGTTGCCTTCACTAGATCAACTCGCGAGTGCTACGTTAGCGTGCCTGGAGCAAGTCAAAATCGACGTATTTGTTCTGCCCACGATTTTCTTCCGATTAAAATACTCAGTGACAAAGTTTTATTCAGCTTTTGTTCTTCGCAATAAAACGTAAGAATCACTCTGCTTGTTATAGTTATCGAATTGATGTTGCCAGGCATGAAAAGTCGATAGAAATATAGGCAGAATGCGCCAGATCGTGCCAGTCAATCTAGTGCAGTTCTCTGTATTTATCCATTAGTTTTGCCTTTCAAGCAAGGTTCTTTATTCGTTAACCACAGCGCCCTCAACGAGCAGATCAATTACATAAAGGGATATCACTTCCAAGCAGCTCTCTTAAAAGTCTCGCGAGAGCCCATTTTGCAATATGCGCAAAGACGTTAGTAGTAGGGAGCACGCACCGAAGGGCCAATTGACCTCAAAAATTTGCATATGACCTCTGTGACGTCACAGCGACAGCCAATCAGAAGCGCGTATTTTGAGATGTGGGTGTGGCTATGTGTGTGCGCATGCGTGAGTTTTGGCGGGAAAGTTTTATGTTAATGAGGTCATTGGGTGCATTGGGACTATTCAAGATGGCGGCTTGTTTTTTCTAGGTTAGGGGTGGTCGGTTTCAAGATGGCGGCCGATTGCACTTGTTTGACCCTTCATTTGCATATTTTCAAGATGGCGGCTTGTTTTTTCTAGGTTAGGGGTGGTCGGATTCAAGATGGCGGCTTGTTTTTGTAGGTCAAGTACACTTGCACTTGTTTCGCGCCTCATTTGCCTATTTTCAAGATGGCGGCCTGTTTTTTCTAGGTTAGGGGTGGTCGGATTCAAGATGGCGGCCTGTTTTTTTTTGTAGGTCAAGAAAACTTGTTTGGACTTGTTTGCCCCTTCATTTGCCTATTTTCAAGATGGCGGCCTGTTTTTTCTAGGTTAGGGGTGGTCGGATTCAAGATGGCGGCCTGTTTTTGTAGGTCAAGGTCACTTGCACTTGTTTCGCGCCTCATTTGCCTATTTTCAAGATGGCGGCCTGTTTTTTCTAGGTTAGGGGTGGTCGGATTCAAGATGGCGGCCTGTTTTTTTTGTAGGTCAAGGTCAATTGCACTTGTTTCGCTCGTCCTCATTTGCATATTTTCAAGATGGCGGCTTGTTTTTTCTAGGTTAGGGGTGGTCGGATTCAAGATGGCGGTCAATTGCACTTGTTTGACATGGGATGAGACTTATACAATTTTCGGAACTTTTTTTCCTTTTTTAATAGTCAAATAGCTCCAAAAACGTCTATTTCCATTCTTGCGCATGCGCAGAATGGTGATAGTTCAACCCACACCAGTCCATCAGATGGCCCTTCATCTCACCTTCACATTGATACCTCACTCGGCTCCATCGGACCACTAGGGGCGCCCCTAACATCAAAAAGGTTATTTTGCAGTTCGATAGCAAAACCTGGTGTGCGAGGATTATTTTTATTTTGCAGGTAGTGGGTCGAGTGAGGTGTCAAATTGAAGCTGACGTGAAATGTTTCAGATTGATACCTCACTCGACTCCATTGGGCCACTAGGGGCGCCTCTAACTCCAAAAAAAGGTGTTTGAAGATTACGCATGCGCAGAATGCTGATAGTTCAACCCACACCCAGTCTATCAGATGCGCCTTCACGTTACCTTCAATTTGATACCTCATTCGACCCGATTGCACCATTAGGGACGCCTCTAACCTCAAACAGGCTATTTTTGAACATTGATATTTTTCATATTATCTTTGCGCATGCGCAGAATTACCCTAATTCAAGCCCACACCCAGTCTATCAGATGCTCCTTCACGTTACCTTCAATTTAATACCTCACTCGACCCGATTGGACCACTAGGGACGCCTCTAACGCCAAAAAGGTTATTTTGCACATCGATATCAACATCTCGTGTACGAAGTTTGATTTTTTATTTTTTTTTTTTTTTTTATTTTGGCGGTAGTGGATCGAGTGAGGTATCCAATTGAAGCTGACGTGAAATGCTTCACAATGATACCGGACTCGACCCGATTGGTCCACTAGGGGCACCTCTAAAGGTATTTTGAAGATTGATGTTGATTGATGTTGATATTGATGTTTGGCGTTAGGGCAGCCCCTAGTAGTCCAATCGGGTCGAGTGAGGTATCAATGTGAAGCATTTCACGTCAGCTTCAATATGATACCTCACTCGACCCGCTACCTCAAAAAAAATTTTTTGACTTTGTGTACGAAATTTTTTTTTGAAAATTTTTTGAAAATTTTTTTATTTTTTTTTTTTGGGGAAAAAAAGCATGATTGGAGCTAATGTTAAGTTGGTGTGCTAATGAAAGAAGTTTCTCTTTCGGAAAGATGGATTGGCCCTGAAAAGGGCCTTTGATAGTGTGATACGACACACTTTAAGCGCGGAATATTCGCCTCACGCTTCCTACATGTTTTCGACAAATGGGACATCTTATCTTGAAATGTACCTCTCCGGCGTCAACGCATCGGCATTGGGCTCCTTCACATGTGAGTTGGATCCAGCAATCCTTGCACATACACAGATGTCCACAGGGTAGAACCGCGTATAAGCTTTCTTCATTCGAGCAGATGCTACATTGTTTGATTTTTCTTCATGATGTCGTAGTTTCTTTTGTCTGGTAATTTCCTCTTCCAATCCCACCCTTGTGGTTTCCATTCCCAACATCGCTCCCCTCATGTCGATAATTTGTTCGTTGAGGCGTGATATTTCATCTGTGTGTCGGCATCGTGCTCTTGTTTCAGTGTCTGCAGTCGAAGTGGTGGTTGATGGAGGTCTAGTAGTTAACCATACACTGGCTAGTTCTCTATCATGGGTGTCGTCCTGGTTATCTTCTTGTTGTATGTCCTCCTCCATTCTGTTGTTGTTGTCTTGTTCACTTTCCCCGAGTTCTTCTTCTGTACTTGTTAACCTCGTTACATCTTCAAGAACGCGTTGAAAACTGGAGACAATAGCCATTCTGCCATCTTCTTCCCGGGTAATTATCTCGCTATGTTCTTCTTCTGTACCCCTATTCCTTGGATCTCTAGGTTGATGGGTAAATAAGGCTCGTCGTCTTAAACTCATGATGTGTAGTTGTTAATAAAATGTGTGAACATACACGTTATTTATACTCGGCTGTGTGTGTGTGTGTGTTTCAAGATGGTGGCTTGTTTTTTGTATGTTAGGGGTAGTCGGTTTTCAAGATGGTGGTCAAGGTCAATTTCACTTTCCCGATCCCCTAGCAATCCACTTTCCCGATCCCCAGCCCTCATTTGCATATGTGTTTCAAGA
>JAVTVY010001034.1:0-34312 GCA_036873755.1 Hanleya hanleyi
ATATCAAAAGATTGTGCCGTGCGAAAAGGTTGAAATGGTCGTGATTGGCTTATTATGGGATCTCGTAGAATATCGGCGAACATTTCGCACGAAGTTTTGACAGCGTTACGTCTAGATGGTATTCCCCTGATTTACCATCTTGGTTTACCTACATGTAGATTGTCGTTGACACCTAACATTTAGACCCGGGAATACGATAGATTATCGGGCGTAGCCTTAGTATCTCAGCCGCGTATTTATTGCAGATGTTTATGTGGAGACTATAAATGATCCACACGGCCCCTAGCGCCGGCTTCACCGGAATTAGAAACGCTAGCTCGGGAGCTGTGATGACAGATCAGCTCAAACAATTCATCCGATGTTAATGGATGAACATCATGGACGTCTGATAGATTAAACGCCTTAACATGGGGTAACCTGGTAAATGCAAGAAACCGAGAAAAACTAACACTTTTCCGACGCCCTACAGCTTAAATACTCTCTGCTCTGTTTAACACATCATAACGATGGAGCAGAAATTTTGATACAACCCGATAGTGTGTAGTTTGTAGATGAGTGCACAATATGCGCGAACTGGCATGGCGCTACAACTTCAACAAGGAAGTCCGCTTCCACGGGAAACTGTTTTGAATGGTCCACTCAAGTGCGCTTCAAAGCCTCCCTTGACTCAAGTTATTGGTTTCTATGGACGTTCACTTGGACATTGAGTGGCACTTGAGTTTAAGTGTTAGCGGACCTCTCTTGAGAACCCCACTTGACAAAAAAACGTATTTGAAATAACCAGTATCTAATCAACATTGTACGTGCGTTCAGTGCCCTTTAACGAGATTCCAGACGATTCCATTATTATTTCTTCAGCGCACGTTTTGGCGCAGCTACAGACTAGCTGACGTATTCTACAACACATGTGAAATGCAAAAAGGAAGCAGTGATGTTATTACGCCGCTAAATCGCTGCTAAAACGCTACCAACGCTCCACACGCTGCAAACGCCGCCAACACGCCTCCAATGCCGCCAAAATGCCGCTAACACTCCACCGACGCCGTCATAATGACGCCAATACGTCGCCGAAACGCCGTCAACGCCGCCAAAACATATAATTTAAAGAATTTGATCTCGAGATACCTCGAATATAACCCGTATCCATTGATTACATGTACAACAAATCGATATGACCAATGAAGAGAATAATTTAGAATAAACATTCCAATTTAATCTCCAGACCAGTGCAAATGTAAGGTCAGATTACGAACATGACTGGAATGGATTGATGTAAAAGAGAAATATTTTTCAGACGATGATAGTGATTATAATGGACTTAATCCTCAATTATTGACTTTTGTCATACGATATTCTAAAAAATAGATTCGATATGATATTGTGCATGCGCATTGTAACTTCCAAAACATCAAAATGGAGTTATCTCTCCTTATACTTATCCTTCCAATATTGTTTATGTAGATATATGAATGTATACATCTACTTTGGTCTGGTGATTAGATTGAAATAGTTATTCCTAAGAAGTAGGCTACCATTTGCAAGTTGTCCGGTAGTCAGTGAGTGAGTGAGTCAGTCAGTTCATCCGAATCTTTTCGTCGGCAAAATAAGGAGAACCGTGGACATTAGAACCTTGAGTTTTGTCATGAACATGCATTAGCGAACTGTTACCAGCAAGATCTGAGCTGACCTACTTTTGCTGAAAATTTGATTTATAATTATTTTTTATTATTTATTGATGGCTTAGCGAGCGCACTGCCATGATTTATCTATACCCATCGGGAACCCTTGGTTGTATGTTCATTGTGACTTTTGAAGGTTTCCTGATATCAGGAAGCCTGGTCCATTCGAGATTCAGACCATCTAAGAATATATTCAACCTATGCACTACCCTCGGGAGGATTTCCCCACCCCTGGGGCAGACCTACTTAGGTGACCTATAAATCTTGAAATTGGCAAAAACATGTCTTAGGTCAAGTACACACTTAAATCATATCAAACCCTACTTCGTAGATCCTGTGATGTTAGTCACACAGCCATGTTCTAAATTCTTTTCTCAATTGATCATATCGATTTGTTGTACATGTAGCAAATAAATACGGGTTATATTCGAGGTATCTCGTGATGAAATTCTTTAAAATTAGATGTTTTGGAGGCGTTCTTGTTGTGTTTATGAAGTCGGTGGGGTGTTGGCGGCGTGTTGGTGGCGTTCTGGCGAATTTGGTGACGTGTTTATGGTATTGGCGGCATTTTGTCGGCGTTGGAATATCACTGTCAGACAGTCTGTTGAAGGCGCTACTGCATTCTATTGTCCCATTTAGTAATGGCTGACATAAAGATATAAATATCAGGGCATGGTTGATTATTGGAAACTTCACCCATTCGAATTTAATTTGTTTTTGACCATCATGCAGCTTGCATAACTTGTTTCACCATGCCGATAAGGGGCCTTCTTCATCTTAGCTTATCCGATAGACAAATACTTAGATTGTATCTTGGGAAGTCGGTTGTATCTGGGATTAATTTCTGTAAAAATCGCCGATTGTATGCCGACCCGACCTGTCTGTCAATCGCAATTCTAATCATATTATGTTTATCAGGCCAGAGTGTACCCAGAGTGTGGGACACGCGAATATGGATAGTAAATTAAGGCCCCATTTGTGATTAATTTGAGACAGGCATTTGATAAAGTATGACGTTCTACTTATTTTCCTGTAAATTATATAACACTGCATTGTGTAATAATGCCATGTGTTTTACCAGCGAATTACGTAGCTTGTTTTGCACGTTAGTGTATGGGGAATAATTACGACCAGTGCACCTATATATCACATGGATTCCTCCTTTCCATCGTATGCTGCAGGGTGACTCCGAACTCCTGAAACGACGAAGTGGAAATCGCCAAAATGTGGATATTTCTAACAAATTCATTGTAGTTTGTATTGTATGAAATAAGCTCAGAAACCTCACACAGTTTCCCTCGCACTGGTCTTGTTATGCCACATATTCGGGAGATCGTCTTTTTGATCAAAAATAAAATTATGTATCCTACTACAACAACCTACGCACAACAAAGCCATAGCACATTTCCGAATTCGCATTATATTGCAAAATGAAATATTACTATCGGCAACATTTCAAGGAGTTTAAAATGTTGGTAAATGAAAATATTCCAATATATTTACAGCACAGTCATTTGCATATATTTGCAATATATACCAAACTGGATGCAACTGTTCAAATCTACCATTTGCTGAACATATAACACGGAAAAGCAGGCCCGTATGACCATCATTGAAAGGGTCAGACTGTATATTTTCTGTCGGTGAAATATGCATATATTTACCAGACGGCGAAATAACTTACGTTTGGTTTTCTTCACATTCTGGGTAAAATCAAATGAAAGGTAAACATTTACCATGTATCAGGAGTACCTACCTTTTTCTGATGTCAAATCTTAATATTTACCATATACAATGTAAAACAAATAACATCTTATGACGTTTTATGAGACGTACCTTTTGGGGGAAGCCGGTTGATGGAACTTCGACACTGCATTTTAGTGATAGGTTAAATTTAAAAAAAATATTCATATGTACAGATGCTTTGTCATACATCATTGAGGTGGTCAAACAATATTATCTGATTAAGATTTAAGGCAGTCTTGCCATGAATGGTTATTTTACATTTTATGCTGTATGGAATATAAGTCGATAGTAAAATACTCTGCTCTGTGACCATGTTATTTTTGGTATATGAATTATAGGATGGCATATTTATAACAGATATCACGTAAATATATTTGTCATCTTGGCCTCTACAAGCTGCACTGCACGGGTTATACGCTATGAAATACTAACATCCACACTAGAGGGCATCTATGTAAAGAAATGCAATTAGTGACTGTCACCCGAGTCCTTAAGACCGATAGCATTGATTTAACAAGAAAAGAAAATTTGAAAAATTAGTTCTGCTCTGTGTACTCAACAACGAACTAGATGGGTTAAACGGGGATAACATTTATGTTTACAAACAATGATAACATAAAAAAAACAATATACAAGAATAGATTGTTTCTCCTTGGTGTATGTGTATATACGAACCCAGCGCTGGGACTATTTATATCAGTATGTATTGTCCAATCACGTGAATTTTAGACTGCTTAGTCGTTGCACAGGGTCCTTGATGATGAAAGGCATGCCACTGCAGGTAGAGTTGACTATGGAATGTTAGTCCGCAAGTCCATGGTATTGGAGGATAGTCTGCAGCGTTGGTATATGCACAGATTGAATTGTTGATTTCGTAGTTCCACGAAATCATAAACATCCAGTTAATATCTCGGTCGGTTTCGACAGGTAGTAAGACACAGTTGTTATTTGCCAAGCTTCAGCTTTTATCAGTGCCCTCTTACTGGAAATATACAAGTCGGGCGTTTCGGAATAGATCAATATGCTCAACAATTATTCCAATAGTTATAGGAATACAAATTGTATCGTCCTGCGTTCGTAGTTGATAGTTTGTACATTATATCATAGAAAATAAACCATCATAATACTGCGTGAGCCAACGTATACATTATACGAATCAATTTATGGCAATGAATGTATATATGTATTATATTTGATTACTGGCTCTATTAAAGCGAAAAATAGATATCGCGTACTTTCGCTTTACAACACAATATTCGAGCCAAGTCAATAATGGTTATAAATACCTGGGAATAAACAAGTCACCAATATGCAATAATATCTCGCCTGGTTCTAATACAGCAACACAGGCTACCTGGTCCTCTCAGCAACACAGGTAATACGACGTGTGCTTCGTTCGCCTGACCGGCACAGAATGAATTTCATGTAATATAAAACTTCTACATTTGCTCTGTCTTAACCCTACCTGGCCTGGGGGCAGGGCGGAAAGTGCCTCCCCCTAGTGAACTTTTCTCTGCTGCTCCGAAACGACAAACCCGAGGAGGCTGAAACTTAGTGACTTTTAAGCTTATCTTATTGGGGTCATTTTGAGTCTATTTTCATATACTCCCGGGTAGAGGATCATGGGTAAATTCAAAATGGCGGCCATGTGGTATCCCCGAAAGTCGTGTTTTTCATCTTTTCGGTCCATTTCTTCACATTTTCCTTGCCTAAAAGGCCTTGAAGGTATATTATTTATGCAAAACTAATTATTCTCTATTTTATAAGATTTTTTTCGAGAGAAAAATCTGAAAAATGAACATTTCGAAAAATCGACCCCAAAAAAGGCCGAAAAATGGCTTCCGAGAAGATGACCTCACTGTGACGTCATCATGGCGGGCATCTTGGATTTTTTTACATTTTCCGGTAGAGCTTGAACCCAAGATACTGTGTGGTAAGTTTCAGCGCTCTAGCCTTAGTGGTAGAGAAAATATATAGGGGGGGGCACTTTCCGCCCCCCCCCCCCAGGCTGCGACACACCCCAAATCGCCCAGGCCAGATAGGGTTAACAGATAATCAGAAAAAATAGCGACTGACCAATACAATACAAGAAAACGGGCTGTCGATGAATAAAATACAGGCTTGTCTATTACATATCAAAGCACTTAACGGAGCGTGCTGGACAACCGCAGAATAACAATGACAGCGATCCATTTCAGAACAGCTGTTTACAATCGGAACACAGCATATTACAAATTCAACAGTTAAAGTAATCCGTGCCACAGTTCGAACTACTTCTGTACAATGTAATACAGTCACCTCTGTGACAGTGACCTCTCCCACTGATAAGCAATACATTTCCCCAGTAGGTGAAATTCACCTTTTTTGTGTGGTGGTAGGTCATTTACGCTACGAGAGGTATCAACAACTACGCCAGAATACAATCGATAGGACGGTAAACGATATAAGACAGATAAATAAGGAATTTTCGGATTTAAAAGTTAGGCGTTTTGGGGGCGCAAAATTGAGTATGGTCTGATTATTGCTGTCTTTCTTTATACTTCACGAGTATGCTCAATACATACCAGTTAGGTTGGGAACCGATGCATCAAAATGGTCGCCCTGTTTGCACCTCGGACTGAACAATTTCAGTGACAATTTCTGACTTTATAGCATGAAAACATAGTTCTCCTGCACCCTTACGCAATAACACATTCAACAACACATATATTTGGAATTGTCATGCGGTGCTAGCCGAGTTTATTCGTTATTTCTGTTCACAAATCTCATTTCCGTTTTACATCATTCCTTTCATAACATCAACCATGTTCAATCATCTAAAACAATTCAGTGTACATCATCGTAAATATTAATAGGGTCTTTTACTCAAATCTATGTAAAATACCGCTTTCATGCGGTTATCACAGATCACAATACTTTATACATCTTTCATTCCACGATACCAACCATGTTCAATCACATTCTCAATGGTAACAATCCAAGGCCCAATTTTCATACCAAATAGGCTATTTTGTTAACCATGTATTCTAACGGCTCTTCAGCTCACCAATTATTCTAATGGCTCTTCAGAAGTATTGTAATGGCTCTTTAGCTCACCAAGTATTCTAATGGCTCTTTAGCTCACCAAGTATTCTAGTGGCTCTTTAGCTCACCAAGTATTCTAGTGGCTCTTTAGCTCACCAAGTATTCTTGTGGCTCTTTAGCTCAACAAGTATTCTAATGGCTCTTCAGCTCACCAAGTATTCTAATGGCTCTTCAGCTCACCAAGTATTCTAGTGGCTCTTTAGCACACCAAGTGTTCTAATGGCTCTTCAGCTCACCAAGTATTCTAATGGCTCTTCACTCACCATTCAGATCACCCAGTATGATAATGGCTCTACAGCGCATCTAGCTATGCATATAAAAAATTGCATAATTCAATATTATAGCAAAGTCATATTACTAGAAATAGTACATTCACGTATCCTATTGACAGACAATATTTACAACCGCTTTGTAGACCGAGTATTCTAAGGGCTCTTCAGCCTCAAAAAGCATAATATATACGATCGCTATATGTTCATTCAAAATGAAAAGTTCTTCGAACAACATTACAAGAGCTGTTTGCCCACAAGTCGATTTGTTCAAATGCATTAGACAAAACCTGTATAATACCGCTTTCAAAAAGGCACAAATGCAGGTAAAATGACAAAAGCATATGGCCTCACTGATATGGACAAGTCAATACATCTAGCATATTTTAATGACCATCCAACTATGCATATTCAATATTGCATTACATCAATATTATATTAAAATCGCATTACTAGCATCAGTATATTACCGTATCCTATTGGTAAACGAAAACGTACAACCTCTTTATTAGTCATCAAATATTCTAAGGCTCTTCAGCCTCAAAAGCATAATATCACATACGCTGGGTATAAGCGCATTCAAAATGAAAAATGCATCGAACAGTACACATACCGTACTGTTTTGAGGTCACTCCGGTGGTTTTCTACCAACCAAAACCTGTATAACACCACTTTCAAAATATGGAAAATGCATAGAAAAGATGACAAACCGTCATGTACATATCAAATGTAGACAAATACATACACCAAGTATTTTAATGGCTCTACAGCCCATCCAAATTTCCATATTCAATATTGCATACTTCAATATTTTATCAAACTCTATAGCTTAGCGATATGCGCATATCTTTTTGATGGATATGTACAACTGCAAATGGGCCATCAAATAATCTAAGGCCCTTCAGGCTCATAGAAATAATATCATATACGATCGGTATAATCTCATTCAAAATGCTACGAACAGTGATACAAGTACTGTTCATTCACAGTCGTTTTACTCAAATGCCCCAATGTATAACACCACCTCCAAAATGAGCGTAACAGGAAGATGACGAGCATAATGTACATTTTATTTGAATACATACGCCATGTTATTGACCTAAGAAATAAAGATTTCTTTTTCAACCATATCAGATACAGTCAAATGAATACTTTCATTTCCCGCCTTTCGTCTTAACACTGTCGTGTGTTAATGCTTAGCAAACCGCTGACGAGATGGCCTGACCATACAACTGACCTCTATTTAAACCAGAAACCCCCGCCAATGTTATAACAGCTCACAGGACGCCCACCTCTTATAACATTTCACACCTCCACATGTGATTCTTGCTCCCCCAGGAGAAAGTAATTTCGTGCTATTTCCTCCTGTCAAGCGCAAGAAATTATATTTCTCCTGCACCCTTACACAATAACACATTCAACAACACATATATTTGGAATTGTCATGTGGTGCTAGCCGAGAGTCAAAGAAAGCAAGTAAGTGATAGGAACATGTTCAACCTATTCTCAATAAAATCTTTTTTATATCCATCTTTATCGTTTCCTCTTTCCAACTAACGTGAAAATCATTCAGTGAAAATATCTGTTTGCCCGAATATGGCAAAGATTTTAACAAAACTTCTAAAAGTATTCTCTGACATTTCAGATATCTCAGTCATAATTAAATATCTCTCAGTGTTATAAACGGGACACAGATATGATCCCGTTCGCCCTGTTATCAGGCACGTGCCATCTTAGTGAGGGACTGTCTTCGATTTTTGATAAGTGTATTGGTTTATATCGATTGTGAACCTTGAGTCAGTAACTGTGACAGTTTAAACTTGCTTGAAACTTTAAGTGATCAAGAACAGTGTTACATTCAAGGGAGATAACTGAACTGTAATTTTGAAATGCCATTAGAAAGCAAGTTGCTTCCCTTTAATTATCAGCCAATCAGAATTCCAGACAATATTTTGTGCAGAGTGAATTGTGTTGTTGTTGTAAGCCATGTGTTTTGAAAGACATCTGAAGATGAACTTCTTGTTTGTAGACTGTATTCACGAGGAAAAGTGAGTCAAACATAAGTTTAGCATCTGAGATATACTTTTAATAATGGTTAAAAGACCGTTGAGTTTGTTTTAAGAGTTCAGTTTATCAGTAAGGAACAAACAGTGTCATTGATGATTTTGGTCAAAGTTGGATAAGTTGGATAACAACAACGACAATTCTTGTCAGTGCTCTGTTACTGAATGTGTTTATTTTTCATTCTGTTTAAGGTTTTACCTACTCAAGAATAAGTGATGGTAGCATTTTACAGTGAGAGAATAAAATCTGCTGTTTCTGAAAACTGACTTGAGTCACTCCTAAGGAACTATCCCTTCGAATACAGGCTAGAGTCTACAACAGTAGGATCTATTCCAATACAGTAAAACTTTTGCCAGTGGGAGGCTAGAGTGACACTGCAAGTTTTGTTCAAATCCAGCAAACAGTATTATAGCAGTTGGAAGAGTAAGTGCCAGACACATACTGAAGCAGCTCTATTTTATACAAACTCTGGATTTAAAGTTTCATCATGGATGATGTAGATGAACTAAAAGAGGCTCGTAGTCAGGCCAAACGTTCAGTAACAATATCTGCAAGAAGACTTGTTACATCAGCTGAAAGACTGAGTGACATTGAAATTCTTAGAAATCTCATGACTGAGATGGAAAAAGCCTATTGTGATTTCGTGGACATTGATGAACAATATTCAGACATTGTCGGCAGTAGTGACTTGCACAAAGAACACCAAGTTGTCGGTGGCCTTGATCTCGCACAGTACAGAGAATCTGTAACAAGCACATATAACAATGCCAAGGAGAAATACAGGTCCATGAATAAATCACCAAACCCCATAAATGCCACACAGACTTCAGGAATAGCAGACTATCCTGTACACAGTGAATTTCCACATACATCATACAGTGAATTTCCACATACATCATACGTCACTGCAAGCAGTATGCCCTGGGTCACAGACGCAACAACAATGAGTAGTATGTCATGGGCAGGCGGGGCAACTGTGCCCCCAACTACAATGTATTTCGGACCGTCACCAAACCCAAACTATCCTCGCATGTCAAGCGCATCAAACTACAACAGTCTAATTCCACCAAGACAACATTCTGATAGGGGATATCGTCCTGCTTCTCCATTCCTTGCTCATGGCTCGGCATTTAATCCACAACTAGTATCACCCAGCCCAGCACCTATGTCTTATCTACACTCCAACAGAGATATCAAGCTCAAGAAAATATCTCTACCTACTTTCTCCGGAGAAAGAAAGGACTGGCCGGAGTTTAAGGCTGTGTGAAGGGAACTTGCAGAGCGTGCTATTGACAGCAAAACCGCGCTAGCTCATGAGTTGAAGCGCTCTGTAAAGGGCGAAGCAGCTCAGAGAATTAAGTCAGTGTTTATAACAAGACCTGAGGCATATGATACAATGTGGAGAAAACTTGAAGCCTATTACGACGATACTACAGCCAGTGTACAAGCGGCATTAGAAAATCTCGCAAAGTTAAAGCCTGTCAGAGAAAATGACTTCAAGGGTTTGGTGCCATTAGTAGATGAAGTAGAGTCTACATACAGTCAACTTCAGGAACTCCGACAGGTCAGTGTGTTATCAATGAGGGATGTCGACCAAATCGCTGCTCTTCTTCCTAATCACCTCAAATTTGATTGGATAAGAAAGTATCAGAACTTATCACCAGCTGAAAAGATCAGACCATTCTTTCCATTCATGGAATACTTGGAAACAGAACGAGAGGCGGTCAGTAGACATGCAGAATTACAGACCGAGAGAAAACCTCCACCTGAGCAAAACAGATACAAAGGAAGAAACCAACACACATTCTCCCACCAGAGTGATGGACATTTCAAAGAACAGGAACAAAAGAATTCTCGGCAAACATTCTATACCTGTGCTTTTCACAAGAAAGATACCATAAAGCATGACACACAAGAGTGTCATGAATTCAAGAAGCTTGCGCGTAATAAACAATTTGAACTGCTGAAACAAGTGAACGCGTGCTTCATATGTTTTGGAGATCACAGAAAAGATAAATGTCCAAACAGAAAACCTTGTGTTACCTGCAGCAAATCAGACCATCATCACCTTCTCTGCAAAGAGAGAGAAAATAAATCTGCAAGCAGTTGTTCGAACCACACCAAGACACAGACACCTACTACTGTCATACCCAACACACAGTTGTCCTTATACCCCATACAGAGAGCTGTAATTCCAGGCAAGGGGAAGAAAGCCACAGTCTTTTGTGACGGAGGATCAAATACCTCCTATATTACCCATGCAGCGGCAAATTCTTTCCATGCGAAAAAGATCAACAAATTCACACTGGATGTAACAACAATGGGCAACAAACAGAAGACATACGACACATGGCAGTATGAAATAGGTCTACAGACGCAGAGTGGAAAAAAGGTTACAGTCAAAGCATTTGGAATGGACAGAATCACAGGTCCTGTGAGCAAGCTTGACATAACCACTCTTACCGAATTGTTTCCAGACTATGATGTGAATCTGTTACAACGTCAGTCAAACACTGTGGACATTTTGCTCGGATGTGACTATTTTGGTCTTCACCCAAAACAGGAGATCGCTCATGCAGGTGAGAATCTCAGCATCATGTCTGGTGAACTCGGCATATGTGTTCAAGGAACGCACCCCCGTCTCCAGGAAGAGACGACAGTTGATACAAACTTGGCCAAAACAGTTCATGATACTCGTCTGAAAGTGGAAACATTTCATAGCTGTAACTCTTACTCTCATCAAGAATTCACAAGTCCAAGTGTTTGTCCAGCAATTCAGAAGTCGTGCACAACTGATCTCTTGCCATCTGTCCCTCAAATCACCAGGAATGAAATAAGTGAACACATATCACGTGACGTGAATGTTGCTAGTATTCACACGAATACAAAAGAGCAGATTCACACATTCATCAGAGGAGAGGAACTATGTACAGAAACAACACCACGGTGTGGTGGATGCCGCTGCGGCAAATGTCCTACGACTGGACATACATATTCATTCAAAGAGGAGCAAGAACTGAGAATGATTCGTGATAACCTGTCATATGATGAGAGTAAACAGTGCTGGATAACAAGCTATCCCTGGTTAGTTGATCCCAACAATCTGCCAGACAACTATGGTGCAGTGCTAGCAACACTAAGAAACACAGAGCGAACACTGCTTAAGGATTCACAGTGGGCCGAGACCTACAAGTCACAGATGCAGGACATGATTGACCGTGGCGTCGCCAGGAAGCTATCTGATGAAGAGATAGAAAGCTGGACTGGGCCAACATTCTATATCAGTCATCTTGCAGTGGTCAACACTAAATCCAATTCTACACCTGTTCGCATTGTCTTCAACTCCAGTCAGGTCTATCAAGGAACTTCACTGAACGCCAGTTTGGCGAAAGGCCCTGACTGTTACCTCAACAATCTTTTGGCTCTTTTACTGCGATGGAGGGAACAACCCATTGCAGTAGTAGGTGACATCAAGAAAATGTTCAATTCGGTCCATCTTCAACCACTGGAACAACACTGTCATCGATTCTTATGGCGAGACCTGGAACAAGATCGAGAACCAGATACGTATGTGATAGAGCGAGTGAACATGGGTGACACGCCAGCTCCTGCAATCAGCTCCGAGGCCATTTATATGACAGCCGACATGTTCTCCAATGAAAGTCCGAGAGCAGCTGACTTCCTCAAGGAATCCAGCTATGTAGATGATTTGATAGACTCTTTTGCCACTAAATCTGAAGCTAAAACTGTGACAGCTGAAGCAGAGAGTATACTGGAAAAAGGAGGTTTCAGAGTTAAATGCTGGCAGTTCAGTGGAGAATCTGACATTCGTACAAGTGGCACAAGTTCTCAACCCCAAGCCTCAAATCCAGAAAAGGTAAAATCTTTACTTAAGGGAACAGACAGTAATCTCAGAGTTCTTGGACTTGGATGGAAACCAGTGGACGATACAGTAGTCTTCGAAGTCACCCTCAACTTTTCAAAGAAGAAGAAAGGAGCACGGACTGGCCCAAATCTTCATGAAACAGATATTCCTGCATCAGTACCGGACATCTTGACACGCCGAATTGTTTTGGAACAAGTAATGATGATCTTCGACCCATTAGGACTCCTCTGCCCCTTCACTTTGATCTCCAAGATATATCTCAGAGAGACATGGGCTCTCAATTTGGATTGGGATGACCAGCTGCCCCATGATCTTCATATGAAGTGGGTCAAGTTTTTCAAGACCATGTTCGAATTGGAACAAATGAAGTTACAACGGTGCTTGAAACCTGACGGTGCTGTAGGACGTCCCTGGCTTATCATTCTGAGCGATGGTAGCAACCAGGCATATGGCTTCGCAGCATACATCTTATGGAAGCTTAAAAATGATGAGCATTGGATCAGACTGATCATGGCAAAGTGCAGAATAGCGCCTTTGAACAGAGTATCAACACCCCAAATGGAACTCAATGGAGCAGTACTTTCCAAACGAGCCAGAGTGGTTCTTGAGAAAGAAATGAGGTTTGACTTTGAGAAAGTTCTCCACCTTGTAGATTCAGAGACGGTGCTCAACATGCTCAACAAAACAAGCACTAGGTTCAAAGTATATGAAGGTGTCCGGATAGGAGAGATACAAGCTGCATCAAATGGTGATATGTCTTGTTGGGCCTGGATTTCGGGACAAGACAACACTGCAGACTGGCTTACCAGAGGTCGCACACCAAGTCAACTTGGTCCTGAAACAGAATGGAGTACTGGACCTGCAAGTTTATACCAGCCCATGAGTCACTGGGGACTCAAATTTGGATTACAGCAAGATACCAATCTTCCTGGTGAGAAGAAACTTTGTTCTTCCACAGCAGCAGCAGCCAGTGTACCTACGGTGACCTACGGACGCTTCAGTTCCATAGATAAAGCTATCTGGGTCATTGCACGAGTTCACAACATCGCTAAAATGAAATCCTTCAGAGGAGGTAGCAGCAAATTTATAACTGCAGAACGTCTTCGTGATGCCGAGGACTTCATTGTCAAGGATGCCCAGAAGTCTGTGCTCGACGAACTAGAGAAACGTAACCCCAAAGCTGGTTCAGGGGGCCGTTATCCAAGACTAAATCCTGTAAAACGTCCAGATGGAATTTGGGTGGTCGGCCAACGCTTGCAACGGTTCAACGCCATGACAGCAGACTCGGGCTTACAAAAACTGCTCCCAACAAGTCATCCAGCCACAAGGTTATTCATGCAACGGGCACATCAATGTGGACATAAAGGACGGACTGCAACACTAGCCATGTTCCGACAGCTTTACTGGACACCTCACGGCGACAAACTTGCCAAGTCTGTGAAGAAAAACTGCCAACTATGCAAGCTTCGGGATCCTGTACTACTTCAGCAAGAAATGGGATTGCTGCCTGAAGCTCGTCTGAAACCTGCACCAGCCTTCAACCATGTGATGATTGATTTCTTCGGGCCGTACACAGTCCGTGGCGAAGTGCAGAAGCGAGTCAGCAGTAAGGCTTATGGAGTCCTGTTCACCGACTTAACCATGCGGGCTGTCCACCTAGAGGCTGTTTGTGGATACGACACCGGTTCCTTTTTAATGGCTTTGAGCAGATTCGCAAGTGTACGAGGATGGCCTGAAATCATTTACAGCGATCCAGGCTCTCAGCTAGTAGGAGCCGAAAGAGAGCTGAAGGATGAACAAAGACGTTCTGATTCGGAAGGGCTCGGAGAAAGGACTTACCTGGGTTTTCGGACCGGCAGACAGCCCCTGGCACCAAGGAGCTGTCGAGTCTTTGGTAAAAAGTGCAAAAAGGGCGATTCACTTCGCCATCAACAATCAAAGACTCTCCGTACCAGAATTCCTGACACTATGTACAGAAGTAGCAAACTTGTTGAATGAGAGGCCCATTGGAGCTTTGCCAAGTGAGGACTCTGATATAAAAGTGTTAACTCCCAACAGCTTGTTACTGGGCAGAGCCACAGCAAAGAATCCTGGAGGCTGGCAACCAGTGAGCTCCATTCAAGAACGATATCAACTGGTGCAAACTGTGTGTGATCACTTCTGGAACAAATGGACAGAACTGTATGCCCCAACTCTAGTTGTACGACAAAGGTGGGCAACATCGCATCGTAATCTGAAACCAGGAGATGTGGTCATTGTCGCTGATCGAAACACGCTTCGTGGAGACTACAGACTGGGACTCGTGCAACAGGTATTCCCAGGAGATGATGGCAAGGTGCGCCAAGTGTCACTCTCCTACAAAAACTACAAAGTTGGAGAAAATACGCGTGTGTACTCTGGTGCCAAAGATACAACTGTGACGAGGAGTGTTCAGAGACTTGCTCTTCTGGTTCCTGTTGATCGCGACTCAGATTAAGTTGAGTAGAGTTAAATGTTACTTGGAACAGTTTAATGATCATTTCCGCATAATCTTGAACATTTGGACATTATTCGCATGCGATGACAGACTGATCGCAGCGACCCTTCTCCTCCCGGTGTATTGGTTTATATCGATTGTGAACCTTGAGTCAGTAACTGTGACAGTTTAAACTTGCTTGAAACTTTAAGTGATCAAGAACAGTGTTACATTCAAGGGAGATAACTGAACTGTAATTTTGAAATGCCATTAGAAAGCAAGTTGCTTCCCTTTAATTATCAGCCAATCAGAATTCCAGACAATATTTTGTGCAGAGTGAATTGTGTTGTTGTTGTAAGCCATGTGCTTTGAAAGACATCTGAAGATGAACTTCTTGTTTGTAGACTGTATTCACGAGGAAAAGTGAGTCAAACATAAGTTTAGCATCTGAGATATACTTTTAATAATGGTTAAAAGACCGTTGAGTTTGTTTTAAGAGTTCAGTTTATCAGTAAGGAACAAACAGTGTCATTGATGATTTTGGTCAAAGTTGGATAAGTTGGATAACAACAACGACAATTCTTGTCAGTGCTCTGTTACTGAATGTGTTTATTTTTCATTCTGTTTAAGGTTTTACCTAGTCAAGAATAAGTGATGGTAGCATTTTACAGTGAGAGAATAAAATCTGCTGTTTCTGAAAACTGACTTGAGTCACTCCTAAGGAACTATCCCTTCGAATACAGGCTAGAGTCTACAACAGTAGGATCTATTCCAATACAATAAGCAATCACATAACCATCAAAAAGCACAAGGACTGAGTGCTTAATATACAGAAAAACAACTGAACCCAAAATAAATCAGTATTAGCAAGTAAACACATAGCAAAACGTCTCTGATCCACTTATGTTCGATAACCGTATTAGCTTTTAATAATTCACCGTTTACTTAGCTTTTTCTAAGTGATAAGTGTAGTCAACACGCTCTTATTAGCCTCAATTATGTTCTAATTCGTTGCACTCAAACGAACAAATTGTTTATCATTTCTACAAAATCTCTCATCTTCCCCAACTATTTATTCATAACTAGAGTACCCGGAGCCTTGAAGTCCGACCTCAGGCAATACAAACCGGTACACCATGAATGTTGGGAAATGCATTGAAATCCGAAAGTTTAAAACCCTATGGAGTAACCTTCATCGATACCGGACGCCGCCCAGGCAAAAACAGAGATAAAATAGCATGTAAAAGCTCTGAAAACCTGTGTCCGTAGCAGTGCGCCAAGCATCTCCAGCCAAGGTGACGAACTCCACCCCTCCGTGCATACAATCTACATGCATAATGCAAATTTTTTACATAAATCATCCGTGATAACCACCGTGACGATGCAATCCAGGCCAGCGTCCTCCAATGCGCTATGCCATTTGACGGGACAGAGACAGCCCCTGCTTCAAATACATTCATCAACATATCTGTAACGAAAACATAAACATTATAGTCCTCATTTTTCTATCATGGTATCAACTGAACTTCCAAATGAACATTCTGCTGTAAGCACAATTCAAAATGCTACGTGCTAGGCATTTTTAGTCAAACGTCATACTTTTGCATATATTAAGCTTTCCATATTCTGGTCGTCTGTAAACCATTTAATTCTTTTGAGCTCTTAAAATATTGATAAACTATGAAAAACAATTATATGAACTGCCGTCAATTTTCTCCGTGTCGAGCTCTTTATATAACATTTCAATATTGGATCACTGGCCAATCACCAGTACCCTTTGTGGATGTCAATATATTGACCATGTTTCAATAGCATAAAACAAACTATAAATATTCTCTCCTCTCTTCCGTGCAAACAATCTACATGCATAATGTAAATTTTTTACACAAATCAACCGTGACAACCACTGTGACGATGCATTCCAGGCCAGCGTCATCCAATGCGCTGTCAATATGACGGGACAAAGACCGCCCCTGGTTCAAATACATTCATCAACATATCTGTAACGAAAACATAAACATTATAGTCCTCTGTAAAATCATATCAAAATACAGATCGGTCTCTCCAAACAAACCATTCCTACGTTCTTTATTTTGGAGAAGTTATTTTGAATATATTGTTTGTGGAATAACATACACAGGGCGGAATAGTGAACATTATCGGGCAGAATACCACTTTGGAATAACTTAGTTCCCTTTGCCCTGCAGTGAGACATTTGTTTCAAAACTCGCGAAGCTATATACCTACAATGCAATTATTTTCACTTGCCCGTTCTGTTGTGAACGGTTCAACATACTCACACCCAGCATTCCAGTAACGTGAATTGAATCGACCGAATTTCTTAATGTTATGAATGGCAAATCGGCCTATACATACTGTTCACATGAATTCCCCAGTCACCACTCTGATAAACAGCTTATTCTTTTTTCTAGCGTGGTATCAGTTGAACTTCCAAATGAACGTTCTGCTGTTAGCATAATTCAAAATCGACATAGCTAGGCATTTTTAGACAAATTTCATACTTCCTTTGTATATTATGCTTTCCATATTCTGGTCGTCTGTAAACCATTATCAATTCTTTTGAGCTCTTAAAATATTTGTAAAGCTATGAAAAACAGCTATATGAACTGCCGACAATTTTTTCCGTGTCGAGCTCTTTAACATTTCAATATCAGATCACCACCACCTCCTGTGGTTGCCAATATCTTGGCCATTTTTCAATAGCATAGAACAAAATATAAATGTCTTCCCGAATTTCACATGTTTCATAGTAGCGCTGATGCAGCTCAATTCATTTCCATGTGTCATGGCATCAACTTCCATTTTAGTTATGTTAAAGCAACAATACTCCGTAGGAATTAGTCTCATATATAAAAATCTCCATTATTCCTTGACCAACAGTATGCTTTCCCTGATTTATATGCAAATGATCACGTCACAACAGGACAATAGTAATCAATAGAGACAATGGACAATGGACTGGTAACGCAACTGTCATTTCTAATCAATATGATACATTTCAAATAGCATGAGGTGAATTCTGTTGGGATTGGCCTTGAACAACCTATCAGATACACAATATAACTGTTTCTGAAAAGGTAAAATGCATTGTCTACAACACCTGAAGTGGACCTGAAATTTTGACTCCTGACGATCAAATACATTACACAATGCAGCGATCATGTAACAAGATAGAAAATTCTCATCCGCTCATCTGTCAAACCTTCCTTCATCATACACTCAAGGGTTCGGCGCTGATCTCGCCTTCCAAAATAAGTTCTGGGAAACACCGGCTACCTTTATTAAATATAGTAGCATTGCATTCACGTACTGCATAAATGCTTCGTGAAATCTGTAACGAGAGTAAATGAGATATTATCATAGAGCAAAATATCATATCCATAGCTATCATACTGAAAAAGGGGTATATATCCCACCATACCAGGTTGCATCGTGCAACAAGCGGCTGCTCGATCTTGTATATCAGCTCTCGCATCCGCCGTTTCCGCCCTGGCAATCTTCCGGTCTTCATCGGACTTGGTAGCAAGGTCAGTGACCACATAATATTCCGGGATTCCCAACAGTCTGAGATGAATCGGAAATAATCAGCTGTTGACGATCACGTAAAGTCTGTGTCCCTCTGTCGATAAATGAGTTGCAAAATCAACTTCACCGTACTGTAGATCCTGTACTGGTCACGTTAATATGGCTCAAACCGCCTTCATTTCACCGTAAAGTTATGCTGTAATGTTGCCGTCTCTTTTACATGGGAACTCCTTTCCATGGGAACTCTTTTCGTGTTAAACGGGCAATGTTTGATTATCTGATCCAGCAAATCAGTGTTATCTCTCTGGAAGAGTCAAATTTTGCATGGAGTATCGTCCAATTTTTTCCTGTACGGACTGCCTGTCCATGTCAACTATGCCGGAAAGAACGCACAACGCCGTTTGATTAAGCGGCCATATACTCCGGTAAGGATCGAAATCTGCAAATGGTTGTTGAAGACGTACAAACAAACTGATGGAGTATAGCGACACCAGGCTATATGGATGAAACACGGGGTCTAACACTGTCGTGGGTTAATGCTTAGCAAACCGCTGACGAGATGGCCTGACCATACAACTGACCTCTATTTAAACCAGAAATCCCCGCCAATGTTATAACAGCTCACAAGACGCCCACCTGTTATAACATTTCACACCTCCACATGTGATTCTTGCTCCCCCAGGAGAAAGTAATTTCGTGCTATTTCCTCCTGTCAAGCGCAAGAAATTATATTGTACACGGGTCAGCCCAGTGGTGGCATGCTGTAAGTCCGTGTGGGCATAAGGTATAGCTACAGCGGTTTTACCGTGAGTGGCGGTGATCATAATTTTGCGAAAATACATTAGGGTATGAGGAAAATGTGATCATTTGTTTTATTTCGTTGAATCAAATCGATAGATGTTAAATATCAAAATAAAGCCCATGCTTTGACTAGAGAATGAAGTAACCCTGACATGATAATTACCCCGCTTAGTCCTGGGGGACGGGAAACATGACCGCCACTAATATAATTGACCTATTTCCAGAATGGAACAGAATTATGGACAAAACATTTCTGGCATCATACCTTATTATACTGGGGTCCTTTTAAGTCATTGTGAAGAAGTTTAATGGCACAAAATCATGAGAGGGCAAAGATAAGCGCCCTCAATAGCATATATGCTCACGATGGATTTGGGGGTTGGGAGATACTTCGAACTTTTAACATCGTCAAATCTACGACTACTATAACAAACTGTATATCGATGGAACGCTGCCTTAGTGGCCTATCAAAATAAAGGACTCGCCAGAATTTTCATATACATTCAATTTCACCTATATTAAGTTCAGTTTGAAAGAATAGGCCGGAAACCGTCACTAATTCCAGAAGACGGCATGCCGATAGCATTGCATCCAGCTTTAACATATCAGAAGTCTTAGTGTTGCAGGAAAACATCGAAATTTGGAAAACAAACTGTCCACAATTCATACAATGAATCACCATTACGAGCTGACTCAATGAGGCTAGAATCATGCTCTTTGGTCCTTCTGACGTTTTTTCGAAATCCTGAAATATCATGGTATATAAGAGGACATCAAATGCGCAGGAGGCTGGCATTCTGAGCAGGGGTGACTCATGCTCCATATAAGAATCACAAGACAATGCATACAATAGACAAGTCTGGGGACAACAATGTGTCTACACTTGAACCTTTTCAGCTGCACAAATACTCGGACGATAGTTTCCCACATTAAGTATCTACCCCAGGAGTAATAATTATTATAAAAGTAGATAGGAAAACGAAGTTTCAGCGCCAGGTGGATATAATCTTTTAAGTCAAGACCATTGTCCATCATAGAATAGTGCAGTATAATAATGAAAGCGTTCGAAGTACTGATGTCTGGATCGCCAATGATGGGTTTAAAGTTTTAAAACGAATCAGCTGGCATGTTTCAGTCGATAGCAGATGTATGGATACATGTGGAGATTTTCTCCAAGTTGTGGACGAGTCTGTTTGGGGAATCACAACTGGAACACAGAGTTTAGCCTTCAAGGAAGTGAATTTGTCAAGGCGGCTCATTTCGAAATATGCCAGGTCTTCGTGGTAACAAGGAGCTATCTGCAGTAATATGCTCAAAACTGGATTATCTGCGTCAATGTCTTCTACCAGATTTCGAGCAGATTTTCATAATTCATGCAATTCTGTTGTGACAAAACGATACGACAAATTTGCGAGGAGACTGGATAGTTTTATTAACTGATTTTATTAATAGTTCTGTGTAGCGCAGATATTGGCAAGAGCCGCACGAGTTTGTCGTAAGTCTCCAAGATTACTTATATATGCCTGGTGTTTATAGTAAATTTGTTTGTTGACAACGATAGCGTTGGAGAGACAATTTGTGCGAAAATTCCTGTTGTTGCTGCACGATCATTGCGTATATAATTTAGTTTGAAAAAGTTAGAACACCAACAACAACAAAACTTTACGAAGGCGGTACCTGACAAATTATGTTGTTTCCGCTTTCAAAAAGTTTTGTTGTTGTTGGTGTTCAAACTTTTTCAAACTAAATTATATTCGATGAGCAGTGTCTCCCAGAATACATTGCACTGGACAGGATTCGGTCAAGTTGACAAGACGAGAAAAATGTAAATACTATTGTTGTTGCTTCGACACATATGTCTTCTGGAAATATATTCCATGCAGTATGCGTACACATTAAAATAGTAAACGAACGCCGACTTCACGGGAAAGGACGCGGCTACGAGTGTTGAAAACTGGGGTCTTCATAATCCCAGAAGCGGAGCCTGTCCAGTGAGAGCGGAACGAGAATTGCAATGTCTGCTCGCCGAATACGCAATGATCGTGCAGCAACAACAACAGGGATTTTCGTACAATTGTCTCTCCAACGCTATCGTTGTGAACAAACAAATTACGAACTATATACACCAGGTATTCTTGGGGACGTACAGGCACACGCAAAACCGCAGCGACGACAAACACCGCTAGGGGGGGCAGTTTACCATGTTACCAGGGCATCAATTTACATTTACAACAGTCTGTGGTGACAGTATACATCGCTGGAAGCCCAATTGTTGTTGCTGCATCGTAAGTTCATGGTGGGCACTGAGAAACGGGTTCAGCCGATTGTGCGGAACCAGACAATGCAAAGAACAAAACAAAATAGTCCACGAATTCAAACAATCCCTAGGCGAAGAAATTAATATGAAATACTCTCAAATTCAGATTTTGTTTTATTTCTAGTTAACATGAAACGATTACGACTGTTTTTTTCTTCATTTTCTGGTTAATACCCTGACACAAACAAAAGTGCAAATCACTGGCGGATTGTTACAGGTCAACACAGAGTCATTGTGATATAATGCACGTACTCATTTTCAGATATGTCGTGAGTGGCAGCATAGTCTGCTCGACACCACTACGCGGTGCGATCCAGACAAAAATTGTCATGAGTTCATCCAGGGTTTGGCAAGGTGATATTACTAGTCCGTCATTCATAATTCAGCCGTCGTCCATTAAAGAATATCCGCGTCCATAATCCAAAGACCTATTCCATATTCCATATAACAGTATTAGCACCAAATTCAAAAAGACAACCATGGTATACATAAAAATAGGCTAGTTTCCTGCAAGAGAGAAGCTGGTCAACAGTTTTCAATGATGCCGGCAAGACATCATGATGTCCAAAAATATCAAATTTGAGTAATTTGAATTTCGATCATTTCTTGATTTTTGGGTCAAAATTTGTGATGATGATCTTTGGCCATTGACCTCTTACCTCAATATGCTTTCGTGATACATCGTTTTTCCTCATTTATCTAGTCGCAAGAAATATCTTTTTTCAAAACTTTCTGGTATTTGAGCCTCATTCACGGTACCGGACACATCGCTTCACACTATTGCAATAACAGCATCCACTGACAAAACTGTGATTCTCAATGATCTCCTGATTGTATAATCCCCAGTGTCACTGACTTTGACAACTTCAATACCTGACATATCCCCTCTGATATATCCACTAAGATCAACTAAAGTTCCTGGTTTTGGGGCCACAGTTTGTTATCGTAACCTTTTGGCAGTGAACTCTGACCTCTGTTTTGTTTCGTGATACATCGTCTTCAATCATTTATTTGTTCACAAAAAGACCGATTTTCACGAGTTTCTGAGATTTAGGCCAGAGTGACCTTCATCTTACTCCTGGTACCCGACAAATCGCTCTCCATTATTGCATCCACTCGCAAAAATGTGATTTTCAATGTTTCCTGATCTAATTATCTCCAGTGGTCTTGAACTTTTGAATACATGACAATTACAGTATCTGACATATCCACTCAAAAAAGCCAGAATTTTGGACCCAAATTTTTGTCTTGATCTTTGGCCTCATTTATGGTACACGACATCTGTGTGACCCCATAGAGAATATGAGAGGAACCGATCAATTAGTTGAAAAGTTTAGGAACTAAATATCGAAAGTCGAGAGGAGAGAGCAAATTGTAGGAGGAAAATATACATTCATTGGACCCCGCCATCTATTGCTGACGTACTTCAAATATAGATTTAAAAGCCTCGGATCCGTCATTCATAATTCAGCCGTCACCCAATAAAGAATATCCGCGTCCATAATCCAAAGACCTATGCCATATCCCATATAACAGCATTAGCACCAAATTCAAAAAGACAATCATAGTATACATAAACATAGGCTAGTTTCTTGCAAGGGAGAAGCGGTCAACAATTTCCAGTGATGCCGGCTTTGACATCATGATGTTCCAAAAATATCAAATCCGTATCGTTGTCGTCATCTAGAGAATGATGTATCTCAGTCACGCTTTGATTGTGCTTGTCCATATGAGCGCCATACGGATCTTGAAGTACATGGGTTCATACGGCCCTAGCCCCGGGTTAAGCGGAATTAGACACAAGTTACGAAACGTAAGGCCATAGATTTTGCACACTACTCGCATTTTGCTATGAGCATGCGATATGTATCGCCAATTTGAGAAACTTTCAGTGGAGGCGCTTGGTGGAATAGCCCTGTTTTATAAGTTTCTGCAACATTGTTTTGTGACGTTGATTAAAATCGTCACATTTAACACAGGATCTAGTAAATGCTACTAGGCGAGATATGTATACGTCATATGCAGGTCCCACTGGAATATTACTCTCTAAAAAGAGATAGTTTACGTTGTCGAAGTTGCAATCATCTCTTGTGTCATAACGTCGGCGAAAGAGAAGGTTTGCCTCATTTTTATAGAGATATAGGTCCGAATATGATGTGCCGGTAGGGCTGTCTGTAGTTTCCTTTAAATCCAGTGAAGGTGGATATATATATCCTTCACTGTCTCATTTATATAGCGATTATCCACAGCGAGAAGATCGTCTATATGGCGTTTGGTGAATGAGAAGGAACGGGCTTTGAATTGATCGGTTTTTGAAAGCGATCAATTCAAATAACTGAAAGGGTTTTTTTAGAACACAGCTTATTATATTATGGGACAGGCGGTCAACAAGATGTCACGATTTACCTATCGTCAATTCCCTGCTAATGCTCTTCTTGTTGTTTTCCAGTATTGTATCCATGGCTGGTCACGCTTTGATTGTGCTTGTTCATATGAACATCATAATAATATGGTATTACATGGTGTTTATACGACCCCTAGAGAATAACTGAAAAATCTCAATGGTAGAACCTTGCCTAATCGGCTTCTGCAAAATATGAAAATTTGTAACATCTCATCTCACTGTATTGGCACCATTGATATTGAACTATTTTATCGGCAACATATTTTTCCGCAACTCAAATCGCCTGTTTATGTGCCATAATTAAAATTATATGGAGCTTTTGTTCCCAAACGACAACCCATTTTTCACCACGTCCTCGCACTGTTTCATAATTTCCGCATCCCAAGAGTTAATATAAATATAAATGTGGTAACGCCGCTCCGATTTATCAAGTAATCGGCAAAACGATGCCACGTCCCTCTCGTCTTTATTCATAAATTCGCATCCCTCATTTGCAGAGATCGTGCTCATATTGTTAATAAACCTACCCAATGTTGTGTGGTCTGACCGATTCTTAACTAAACCTACCCATTGTTGTTTGGTCTGACCGATCGTTAATCAGGGAATGCGCGAATAAACTATTTTACGGCCTTGTACGAAAATCATGAGTAAACATCACGATGGTTTAACCTTTGTAAAGAAGTAGTGTTACTCCGAATAACGACAGAAAAACCATATTTTCATCAATATTTCGACATATATTATGACATAGTCAGGACTGATGCACATACATGTTCAACAGCACATACTGCACAAGTGAAAAGTGTAAGCATTCAGGTCTTAGCAGTTACAATAGTAGCCATTGTCTTTCATAGCTAATATTTCATTTTTGGCCCTCCAACCGTACCTCAGTGGGGCCGAATTCTCGCCTTAACGTACAAAATCATATTTACCAATAAACCACAAACGCAAAACTGTCTACTTAAATTGTATTTATTGATAATTCGGTTATATGGAAATTCTGGGGAAATGTAGCGGTATTGTTCTCACAGGTCCTACCACACACGGCACTTCTTTTCCGCATTCATGTAGGATGTTTGTGGGCAATCGAAAACTTCAGCAAAATCGTAGGAATTCTGCAACGCACCGATCACTCTGAAACGACAAAAGAGATACATAAGGGCATGCATGAACATGAGATACCAGTACGTACCCCAATCTCTTAATTTAGTAGACGATATGATATTGGTTCTTCGCTCATTGGCTCTTTTTCTCGACCGCAGATTTGTGCAAATCTTTCCCAGGTTAATTTACAATCCTGTTTTTGTGTTGAAGCTCTGTATATCGATGCCGCAGCATTGTTGTCTAACATTGCCGAAAGGGAGACCTTTGACCTGGGTGTGACCTTTGACCTGTTGACCCGAAATTCACCTTGCGGTGATGAAGGCCTGCGGCCGGATAACCCGCGCGCGCGAGCTCGCCTGGATAAGCCGCGCGTGCTGCGGCCGGGCCGGGCCCGGGCCGGGTTCGGGCCGGGCGGTAAATCCGGACGTTACGTCTAAGGGAAAATTGGAACTCTTCTGTGTTCTGAGGTAGTTTTTGTGAAAGCGGTAGTGACGTCTGTGCGAACATCCGACTGGACTAATGTATCATCCATGTTCAATAGCCTGCGCATGCGCAGTCTGGTCGTAGTACAGAAAGCAGGCATTTTGGGGATGTGTTTGACCAACCTCATATGGGTTCGTGTTTTTGGTTTGGTAGTGTGGGATGTTCGCCCAGACGTCACTTCCGCTTTCACAAAAACTACCTCAGAACACAGAAGAGTTCCAATTTTTTTTTTAGACGTAGGGTCCGGATTTTCCATCCGGCCCGCCCCGGCCGCAGCGCGCGCGGCTTATCCGGGCGAGCTCGCGCGCGGATTATCCGGCCGCACGCCTTCGCGGTCTCACCGGAAGCGCGCGGGTGAATTTCAGGTCAACAGGTCAAAGGTCACATCCAGGTCAAAGGTATCCCTTTCGGCAATGTTCGGCAACAATGTTGTGGCATCGATATACAGAGCTTCAACACAAAAAGCGGATTGTAAATTAACCTGGGAAGGATTTGCACCAATCAGCGGTCGTGGAAAAGAGCCAATGAGCGATCGATAAAAGAACCAATGGAAGGGTACTAGAATTTCGCTCACGTCTGCGCCTACATCCGCGTACTAGGATAGTTTCGCCTACGTCCCCGCCTACATCCGGGTACTTCTATGTAGGTGTATAAAAGTGCGATACTTAGGGTATTGCTGCATTCATTGGCCTGCTTGACCTGGCCAACCTGAGCCTGCCTGACCAGTCTGAGCCTATCTGGCGAGAGGGGCTACTTGCTTGAGCCTCACCAGCCTGAGCCTGCTTCACCGGAGCTATACCATGAGACGTGGAGATTTTCCACGGGATCCAGCAACGCCTCCGGCGCTGTAATCTTTGTTATTGTTGCTCTCTTTTTGCACTAACCAATCAGAATAGTACGTATCACGGACTACACCCATAGAGCTACGTCTAGGCGCGTATGTGTGACATGGTCTATAAAACACGTCTCTCTGGATCCCACACCCCCATTCCTACGGTTACAGAGCCATGACGGTCACCCATCCCTATGCGACTCGCATTTTACAGCATGCGACCGTGGTTAATTCACTCACAGGTTACCGAGCAGTGGTTCGGTCCATGTTTGCAGATGGCGACGACAACGAGGGGCGTGTTCAATAGCCTGCGCATGCGCAGTGTGGTCGTAGTATAGAAAGCAGACATTTTGGGGGTTGTTTGACCAACCTCATATGGACGCCAATTCCACGTCAAGCCCAGCCCTTTGGATACTCACCCACGTATGCTTCATATTGATAATTCACTCGACCCAGTCGACCCACTAGCGGTACCTACAGATTGCCGAACATTCTCACGAAAACCCACGTACTTGAGACTACTTTCGGTCCGCGGAGGCAGACCGCATCGCCGCCAGACCGCATCACCACGGAGGAATACATCCCCCAAGGTCACGCCCCATTCACCCAGATCGGAAGCGACGTTATTCCTGCGCACAGCACTCTTGCGCACACCGCCCCATGACCGCGCCATTGGCTCGAAATGCTCTTTGGTTACTACTCTCCTTCGACGAAGCAACCTTGATGTGGACGGTAATGTTTATTTAAAAACAACAACACTATAACGCGTATCGAAACGCGTTTCCAAAATGCGTTCCAAACGCGTTCATAAACGCCTTCGTGAAACGCGTTTCAAGCGAAACGAAAAATAAATGAACATACCGATGGTCAAACGCGTTTGCGAGGTATAAACGCGTGCTTTGAGATGCAAACGAAACGAAAACAAAACGCGTTCAGAACGCCACTGAAACGCGTTTCAAACGCTAACAGAACGATAATATACGTGAAAAAAACGACATCGAACGCTTTTACCCCTGTAATGGTTATTGAAATACATGTATATCGAGTTTCAATGAGGTCAATATTTTTTTCAAATAACCTGATTTAGAATATCGAGACGGGAATAAGAAATAAGTAAATAACTTCTGTTACGTGAGAAAGAATAGAATAGAATCTGTATTGCTAATCAAAGCGCGTACTCGGAGCGAAAAATCAATACAATCAATTAATTTCCCGAGTACAAAGTTGTATTCCCACCTATGATAAAATGATTGTGATCATTTTCTGGCCCGAAACAAACCCCACTGAAATATTACAAATATTTATTTATTTTATTCATCCATTCAAGAAAATGCCGAATGTACGAGACTTGTAAAATACTCTATTCAAAGGTATAAACAAGCATGCAGCTTCGCATAAAGATCGCGCCATTTAGGGTGGCACAACATTTGATGTTGCACATCATTGGCAATGCACATCGTTTGAAATGACATTTACATTTATAATAAAATATGATTTCTATGACATTGATGTTGATGCTGGATTGAAAGAGGAACTTGAATTAAAGATATTTTATTTTTTCGAAAGTAAGCTGATACATCTCATTTTATATGTCTGATGAATACATGTACATGTATAGTTAGGAACAATTGGTGTGCAAGTAGGAGCACGTTCTTGGTGTAACTTTGTGTCATGATAATATCTTATCTGATATTATCTCTTTTCTGGCAAAGCTATTAACAATGCAATAGTTGGTGTAGAGGTATCATTTACAGTATGAAATGGCACACCAGCACTGTGGTATGCAAAACTGTTTGTATGCAAATAAAAGAATATAATCACAATTTTTCCCAATCATTCACATGTCACCACAAACTTATTAAAACTCAGTTTTAATTGATATAGTACGTATAAGTTAAATGTGTCGACACATAAATGGTTCATGGAAAAACTTTAGGGTAAATCAGACGATTGAAATTCAAGCACATTGTGTCCTCCATTTAAGGCGACATGAAATTCAAACCTAACAGGGGTTCGGTACTGTGGGGGGAATTCCGCCGGTTATTTAATATTGTACATCTGAAATACAATAATGTCAGCAAACTATTAGTAATTAGTATAAATGATTATATATTGAAGGTGATTCGGCATGCGTGTGTGCATCTCGTACCTTATACTAGGTTAGTATCGCACACAAGAGATATTAAATGAGAAATTGAAATGTGAAGGTATGGGGTCGGACAAACGCATTGAATACGCTTAGCATAATGTAACTCACAGAATATGAGGATACGGGGTCGGGTGAAACTTAGTTTAAGAGACAGAGGATGGGGCTCGGTGCTTCTGTAGGCACCGCGCCCCACCCTCTGTCTCTTAAACAGATGGGTTGAATAAGTGTAGGATGAGGTAAGCTCACGGAATATATGCTCGTATGGGGTCAGGCGAAGATTAGGGCTCGGTGCCTTAGTGCTGGGGCATGCTCTGCGAGGGCAGTGGATGGGTTCAATAAGTGTAGCCTGGTGTACTCTCCCAGAATGTATGAGGCTATGAGATCGGGCGAAGCTTACTTTAGGAGATATAGGGTGGGGCTCGATGCCCTGGGGTGGTGACATGCTCTCTGGGGTAGTGGATAGGTGGAATAAGTGTAGGATGAGCTAGGCTTTCGGACTATATGAGGGTATGGGGTCAAGTGAAACTTAGTTTAGGAAACAGAGGGTGGGGCTCGGTGCCCCAGGGGTGGGGACATGCTCTCCGATGGTAGTTGATGGGTTCAATAGGTGTAGCCTGATGTAAACATTTGGAGTAGTCACGTTATAAACATTTGGAATATATAGAGTTCGGGGGTCGGGCGGGCCTTACTGCAGGAGACATAGTGTGAGGCCAAGAAGCTGTGAACAGGAAAAAAATGTTTCCAAAACTTTAACATTGACTTTAATCTGCAGATAGACTGACAGACAGACAGATAGAGGGACATCGTTGTGACACCTTTTTCGAACTTTCCACAGCTAAAGCTGGACAAACTAGGTAAATCAAGATCGTTATAAAGAAATGATATAAGACATAAACAAATAAAACATATATACATAGACATACAAGTATAATACAGGGTGAATTAGATATTTTAACGGTAAATTTGAAGATACCAAAATACATCATTGAGTTAAATATAATCTGAGAATTTTAGATTATAAAATTTACTAAATACGTCATGAAGTTAAGTCTTCAACTTCTTCAACTTCATTCCCACACTTGTGACACTATGCGACATCAGTGGTTGCAAAAACAACCCTATATATAGGTCAAATTCATCTTGATTATAATTAAGTACCAGTATAGATAATTACACTTTGATATACTATCTAATTTGGTTTTATAACAAAATACAGGTATTGTTTCCTTGGGAGATGAACAGATGGGAGATGTTACTGTTGTGTAGTTGCAGCTAAACATTATATAGCACTTCATAATGTTACCGGTCATAGTGAGAATATATACATGAATAAGTGAAGTCATTGGAATTAAATAGTACTAGATTATAAAGAGCTATAACTTAAGAACCATAAAGCGTGAGAAGTAATTTATTTTTTTACACGGTGGGCCGATAATTATAACACACATGAAGATATCATTTTATTACTAATCAGAGTAATTATATGTGTGCATATACAAGTAGCAAAAAGGTAAAATACATTACTTTTTTTCGACAAGTGAATTGATCATTATTGCACATTTTGCGTGCACTGTTGCCTACCTCAATATAGATAACAAATATATATATATTTATAGAGTATACATATATACAGAAAATAATTGGTTAGCATATTACTCTAAACGATTAGGGTCATCAATCCATCATGCTCCTCCTCTGAATGGAACGAAAAGCCGAAAGTTTCAGAGAAGGGCCTGGAGCATCGACGGAACTTGAGAAGTGCCACATTGAGCGAAATGAGATCAAATCCACCCCCGTTCCCATTCAATGGGATATAATCCCGACGGAGGTGGATACGGTCGACTAAAACTGTATAACAGATATTTAGAATGGTGGTATATCCTTCATCACTTATCAAATATACATTTCTACCTGACGAGAATTTAATTAAAATTGAATTCGGTACATGGTAAAAATACAACATTGTAAAAAACAAGCAATAGAAATATTTATACAATGGGATTTTTTTATAAAGATAGCTGAGACAAACAAGCCCAACTTTTTCAGCGTTTTCATGCAACTTGAATTAAAAAGTTCTGAATATTGAGATCCAAGTCGCCTGTTAAATAATACTGTGGAATAGAATTGAGTCTGGGGTGGTGAAAGTGGGTACAATGGAAGATGTAATGACGTTCGTCTTCAATTATGTTTAAGTTACAAATACTTGAAAGAAAATACCAAAATACATCATAATGTTAAATATGGTATAAGCTAGCAATATATTTTAGTGACTTAATTAATGTGGGAGTTATCTCCCATGAGCTATAAGAAACATATCACTCATACTTGAAACCTCAAATTTTCAAATACAAAACTAAAACTTACAATAAACGCGACTATGTGAATGAGCTATATACATTCATTTTTACAAATGAAGGAAAACTGTCCTCAGCCTGTGGTAGTGGCTATTGCAAGGAGATCAATAAATCAATCATTTTTTTATTTGTAACCTTTCCATTCAAATGTAGATGATGTTGGTCAAGCCATTGAGTTTGCTTAGAAAAAAATAATAAATAAAAATAGAATTGTACTATACTCGTGGGTTTTATGTGATATTTTTCATGGTAACCATTTAGGTTACCATAATTGTTCCCATGGTAACCTGTATAGGTCTCGTACATTCAGAGACATGTTAAAGCAAGGGTTTTAGGTAACCAATTTGGGTCAACTTAAATCAGATTTGTGTACCAATCGGTAAACCAGTTCAGCCCTTCAACATAACATAACATATTTCTTCACTTGTTTTCTTAAAATAAATAAATACTATATTGTAAAATTAAAAAAAAAAATACTTTTCAGAATTCGAATATCAACAACTATAATATATATCCAACGACCCATTTTAAAAATATATAATTCTTAATTATATTGACGAGTACACTGCAAGAACGCCATTTTTTGTTTTAAGGAGAGAAATTGCATGTTCGGTCTTGAATTTGTATAGCTTTGAACCTCCCTTCTTCTATCACAGGCTTTTGAGCACTTAATCTGAAATCAACCACAGCACGCCCATATTTTAAATTTTCTTTATACCCAAATAGAATTTATATTCTATAACATACAATTTAATACAAGTTGTCGGTATATACAACACTGATAGGATCATGGAACGATGAAGTGAAATACTTTGGAAATACTGTTTATGGTCATTTTTTATGGTGAAAAAAAAACATGATGGTTTTATACATTGTTCTTGCGGAGGGGGATATTGACTTGCATATGCGTAATTATCATGAAAAAACTCTCGTTCTTCTCCACTGTAATTAACAATGTTGACGTTTGAGGCCCTCCCCATCCTGAAACTTTCAAATTTCAAATGCCACTCGCTGTCAATTTAATTGAAATCGGCCATATTTGGAGAAATCATAGGCTCTATTTTCGAGCCCTGACCTTTGACCTCTTGGATGACTTAGAGTGACATTTGCTCTTAAATTAGATAGATTGATCGAGTTGGGACAACGGCTCAGGCAAAACTGCTCACAGTATCGATGAAGAGAGAATTTGTTGCGGATAGTTATTCCACATTTTTCGTTTCATCGTCGAGTGTTCTGTACAAAATTCTTGCAGAAAAGGAGTATTAAATTGCGCATGATGATACACTTTTCCAAAGCGGCAACATGTCACGCCTTTTCAGCATAGGTTCCCGTTCAACATGATACATAGAAAATTCCAATGGCGTTGCAAAATGGTCTAAATTTAAGGCCCTTTCTGGGATCCATCTCATGGACTAGAGCACTGTTGTCTATAGCACTTCCCGGCGCAAATGGTCGTACTCAGAGGAGTCGGTTTGGCCTTCCTCGCTATCTGGGGCGCCAGGTTGTTTTTGTCCCACAACGCTGTAAATTATTTCCTTTGGTGGGCTGTCAATCCCAGTTTTATCCTGCGTGGTCTTTTTGTTGATCTTGCTGTTTGAATACAAACTATCTAATTCGTCGTCCGTTATATTGACTACCACGCGATGGCTTGGTTTCGCCGCTTCATCACCTGGGGCGCTGACAACAACTTCTTTGTCCTTCTCACAAGGCCACAAGCTCACATCCGCTAATTCGTAATTTCCAGTTGGAGGCACATAGCGATCCTTAGCAACAGGTTTTGGTTCGGTTGCAGGTTTGGTCTGCGTGATTTCCCTTTCAGTGTTTATACCAGAGTCTGGTTCATCCGACCTCTCTGAATGATTACTACAGAGGGTTCCGCCGTGTTGACTTTTTTCGTCTCGTTCTTTCTTCTTCTTTTTCTTCTTGTATCTTTAATAAAGAACATTTTTAATGATGAAGAACATTTCCTAGTCAAGTTTAATATGTTCACAGACCATATGCACTATAAGGAAGCAAGTTTCTCTGATGTTAGACCCTTTTCGGTTTATAAAAATTCGCCAAATAATATTTGATAGACCATAACCCTAACCTTAGCTCGAATCAACGTAATTCTCTTATGACTGGTAATTACATTTGACCACATGACAACTGTTTGCAATGCCATTTCCTTGGCTACATGTATCTCAAAACATTGAGAAGCACACTACGATATGTTTCCACTAAGATGCAGTCTTGGAACCAAACATCGAAGTATATCGTCTTCATACCTGATTATCTTAGATAAGACGCATTTCCTTTGAGATTTCCGCTACGATAGTTCAGATTTTGCTGGAAAATGTGAGGAAAAATATGTTTGGAATTTATGTATATTTTTAAACTCACCGTGAAACTGTGAACACGACACTAATGACAGCTATAGCTATGAAAGCTACGACAGCCATGACAATGGCAGTCAAAACACCAGTGAGATCTGCAAGAAAATATTATATTAGTATCTCCTCCCAGCAGATGAATCTATTATTTACAGGCTAACTTATTGCCAAACCATTCCAGTCTATTTAGGACTATGTTTAGTCACAATGTAGCACCATCACAGATAGAAAAGTCAAGTTCCCATTTTTTATCCTGGTTTATTGTGATCTGTCCCAATCCTAATTTCCGACATGTCGATTTTTATTGGGATATAGACATATCGGAATGCAGTGATATACATGTAGCTCCCGTGTGCTTCAATTCGAAGCTCATATCGAAGGAACTCGACCGGCTTTCAGCGTCCGGAAACTTGCTACTGGTGATAGTAGTGGTAAGATTGTCAAACTAAAAACTCCCAATTAAAAGCTAAAGGAAATGTGACATCCACATACGGAAAAACTCATTGCTGTATGATAGTAATAAAACCATATTTTTACCTGCAATATCAGATTTTCATTTCATTGAAATATCAGCCTCGAAAAAATTGCGATGGTCAATTGCATATTATAGGATTTACTATTAATAAAACTATATTACCTGACATATGTCCGTATTTTTTGTTTCAATTTTCTTATTTCGTATGAAAAAGTCTTCCCATAAATGGACAGTTTTCTTTCAAAACCAATGGGTGACGCTTTTACCAATCAGAAGTTTTTGTATGCAAATG
>JAVTVY010001035.1:0-32590 GCA_036873755.1 Hanleya hanleyi
AGTATGAACCGGATTTCGTCATCCCGGCATATCTACAGGTTCTACACTTACGGATTTGTCATTGGTATATGTCTCCTTATGGCTTTTTTCCAGAGTCCGTCTACCGACTCTGTTCTACAGTCTATAATTGAAATGATGGCAGAGTTATGGGCCCTGATTAGAGCTCTCGCGTACAAACACGTGTTTTGTTTGTGCCGGCGTCTATGTTTCGGTCCCTCTTCTAGCAGGAAATATTATATATGTTCTTCCTAGCTTTCCAAACTTCTCGTTTGGCGTACACGGACGTACCTGCGGAGGCTATTTCACTCTCGTTGGTATTGCTTCATCAGTTCAGGGCTGTACTGACATCCTGTTTCCTTTGGAGACTGTGGACGACGTTTTAGGACCGTATCTGGAGGTTTGCGATACGTTTGTCTATCACCACCTATGGGATTGGATGTTGTTAAGACGGGATTGCTACACCCTGGGATCGTTGTGGTGCCCAGGCTGTTGGTCACCCGTCGATATCTTTTAGGCATGGAAATTTTCTTCAATAAGGCTGATTGCAGACTTTTATCAAAATTTTGAAATTTCAGACTTTTTTGAAGTAGATTTTACACTTTCCTGTGGTTACAATTCCCATGCCTGCTCTATGCACTAGACCTTCTTGTGGTTTTACCATTTTTGTAATTTGGTAAGTAATCTTGCTCTCCCCAATTTTTCAAAAAGAAGGGGGGGGGGGGGTGAGATTTTTGGGTCTAGTGTATGTCAGCTTTATTCACTGGGCCTGTAGTTTCTATAGGCCGGATGAGTATATCAAGGACCATATCGTCATTATTATACATTTATGGTCTTTGATTACTTCGCTGACTCCTGTACTCCCCTTCGCTTATGCTCGGGGTCCTTTTGTTTTCGACCACTCATTCCCTCCGTCCTGCTATGGTATTCTAGCAAAAAAGTATGTGAAGGTAAGTTTAACAGCGCAAGAAATATGAAAAATTTGAAAATCAATTTTCCTATTTCTAAGCTTAAACTTACCTTCACATACTGTGATGGCCCTCCCAGCCTCCCCGCTGATGGGTTATTCACACTGCGTTGAATGGGGAAGAAGGAAGTGTCGTGGTCGGTCACGTGGGATCTGGGTACTCGCGCATGGGCATTGGGGCAGTACAGGGACTATTTTTTATTCTGTGGTAATATATTACAATTAGGCAATCGCGTAAGAACACGATAGCAAAAGTATGTGAAGGTAAGTTTAAGCTTAGAAATAGGAAAATTGATTTTCAAATTTTTCATTTTGTGATTGATCACAGGCTTTGCGCTGAAATTCACTAAAAAAAATTGGACTCTTGATAATAATGAATTATGAAAAGGAACTGGGAGTTTGGGATCGGAACATGCAAAAAATCCCTGGATACAGCCTTGTGTATACAGTTTGTGTGATTTCTGTACCGTATATAATAGACTTTGTTTTCAGGTGAGTGGTGTGCTGGGATTACAGCATGCAAGAAAGTGTAGCTTTTTCAGTGGCAATTTATGCATTGCACAAGTGTGATAAGTTAATGGCATAGAAATACAATGATTGACACAAACCCACCATTATCATTATTAGAGGGTGGGTTGGGGTTGGGGGGGGGGGGGGCATAAGCTCCAGGTATGCAAACTGGTTCAAAATTGCCCAGAGTCCGGCTAAAAATGGGTTCTCCTAATCACTCGTTTTAAATAATTTCCAAGGTACAGTAACATGCAAAAGTTTAGGATAAATATGTTGTAGAATAGAATGATTTAACAGCAAAATTGCTTCGATACTGCGGGAACCCCCTGCCGGTTATTTCCTCTTGTACTTCTGAAATAAAATAATGTCACCCACCTGTAAGTTATTACTATAAAGGAATAAATTTTAGGTGATTCCGCATGTGTGTGTGAAAAAACAATGTATACTGCATCTCGTATATATCACATGAAGCTGAGAAGCTGTGGATAGGAAAAAGTCCAACACAGCAAGGAAGCAATCAGAGATTGCTGAATTGTATGCTGCACAACTATGGGGCATTGACCACATATCATGCAAATTCCATACTTGTCCATACAATATTAACCGAGATCCAGCCGGGACAAGTCCCAATTCACAAAGATTTCAAGAACAAAAGGGCCATAACTCTTGAAAATATATACGTGAAACACGGAGAAACTTCACGCTGTACAACTACAGAGCACTCACCATATATCCTGCAAATACCATACTTGTCCATACAATATTAACCGAGATCCAGCCCGGACAAGTCCCAATTCACGGAGATTTCAGGAACAAAGGGCCATAACTCTTGAAAATATAAGCGAAACGGGGAGAAACTTTACGCTGCACAACTGTGGGGCACTGACCACATATCATGCAAATTTCATACTTGTCCATACAATATTAACCAAGATCCAGCCCGGACAAGTCCCATTCACAGAGATTTCAGAAAAAGGGCCATAACTCTTGAAAATTATACCGAAACTCGGAAAAAACTCTACGCTGCACAACTACGAGGCACTGGCCACATTCCATGCAAGTTTCAATCCTGTCCATCAATTATTAACCGAGATATCGCGCGGACAAGAAATTCGGACGCTCCTACCCACATTTGATACCTTAAGTGGGTTTTTTCTTGGACAAAATGTGCAACGTTGTAGCGAAACATTGTTGAAAGTTGGCTGCAATGTTGCACAATTACCCACTTCATGGATGTTTATTTTAAAAAAACACATTTTTAAAATCGTTTCTTATAGAGAAATGACATTTTTAAAGTCGGACAGATGGAAGGATGGACAAAGCGAACGCTATATGCCCCCCCCCCAACAGAGGGGGGGGGGGGCATAATGAGAATATGGACGTCATCCAGAGATACAGCTACTGTTCATGTGACATTGCACTGAGGTTAGGCAACAAGCCATTTGTGTACATTGGCAATAGTCAGTTCTATAATTTACAGACCGTTACATGTAATATCTTTGGTGTGCAATTGCCTGTTGAACTTCAGGACAAAACACTGTGGTAGGAAGCAGTTTCGCCAGTGCCTGGACTAGCTTGTCTGGCGGGAATTTCCCTCTAGCTCAGCTAGTAGGGTGTTGGGCTCTTAAGCCAGGGCTCGGTGGTTCAACTCCTGATCGGGGAATTTGGTCACTACAACAACATCTCTATATTCATATGATTGTGATATTTTGGAGCAACTATAAATAGGCCTACTATTTTCTGTTGTTACCCCTCAGCCCATAGGGCTGTGGGGTCTTGTCGTGGCCATGTACGTACGTCCGTCCGTCCTAGCGCCCGTCCGTCAACATGTTCTTGTCCGCTGAATATCTGCAGATCTATGAAGTCGGGCCTGACCAAACTTTGGTGAGAGCTTCCTGAATGTTGACTGATGAAATAATTAGATTTTCAGACGGCTATGATGATTTCATGATTTTTAATTATTTTTTTTATTATTTATTGATGGCTCAGCTTTTGCACTGTTATCTATGCCCATCAACATGTTCTTGTCCGCTGAATATCTGCAGATCTATCAAGTCGGGCCTACCAAGCTTTAGTGAGAGCTTCCTGAATGTTGACTGATGAAATGATTAGATTTTCAGATGGCTATGATGATTTCATGATTTTTAATTATTTTTTTTTATTATTTATTGATGGCTTAGCTTTTGCACTGTGCCCATCGGGAACCCTTGGTTGCATGTTTCATTGTGACTTTTGAAGGTTCCCTGATACAAGAAAGCCTGGTCCATTCAAGAGTCCAGATTATCATTGGATGGAACCCCCCAATCCCCATTTATCTGGGAACTTACGTTATGCTACACTTGTTCAACCTATGCACTACCCTCAGGAGGATTTTCCCACCCCTGGGGCACTAAATGTTATTATGCCCCCCCCCCCCTCTAATTAGAGGGGGGGGCATATAGCGATCGCTTTGTCCGTCCGTCCGTCTGTCTGTCCGTCCGTCTGTTCATCCGTCTGTCCGACTGAATTTCTTGTCCGTGCTATATCTCGGTTAATATACGATGGACAGGATTGAAACTTGCATGGAATCTGGCCAATGCCTCATAGTTGTGCAGCTTAGAGCTTTTTCCGAGTTCCAGTATAATTTTCAAGAGTTATGGCCCTTTTTCTGAAATCTCTGTGAATGAGACTTGTCCGGAGTGAATCTTGGTTAATATTGTATGGACAAGTAAGAAATTTGCATGATATGTGGTCAGTTCCCCACAGTTGTGCAGCGTAAAGTTTCTCCCCGTTTCGCTTATATTTTCAAGAGTTATGGCCCTTTGCTCCTGAAATCTCCGTGAATTGGGACTTGTCCGGGCTGGATCTTGGTTAATATTGTATGGACAATTATGAAATTTGCAGGATATGTGGTCAGTGCCCTGTAGTTGTGCAGCGTGAAGTTTCTCCACGTTTCGCTTATATTTTCAAGAGTTATGGCCCTTTGTTCTTCAAATCAATATTGTATGGACAAGTATGGAATTTGCACGATATGTGTTTAATGCTCCATAGTTGTGCAGCGTGAAGTTTCTCTGCTTTTGGTTATATTTTCAAGAATTATGACCCTTTGTTTATTAAACCTAAGTGAATGGGATATATTTATTTTTCCAGGCTGGATCTCCGTCCATAACCAATTTGAACCGGGAAAATGGCTATAAAAATGTTATTCTACATTCTAATGCAGACCACATAGGTCCTGAAGTATGAAATTGTCCCAAACAAGTGAATTTGGTGCAAAAGTTCACTGATCGCTTCATAATTTCACCACAATATACTCCCAAGTAATGTAGGTCTCATATAAACCAGGTCACATTTTCGGATTTGGCGAAAGCCCCGACGACCATCTTCCATCAAAACATTGTATTATTACTTGTTAGTCGATACTTGGAAAATGTATTATGCGAGGCATGCTGAAAAGTGACTGAAACAGAATTTTTATAATTATCCAAATTAGGCCTCCACCGACCAATACAGAACAGAACAATGGCGGAGCAGTGTCGGATTAAAGCGGAAAGGGGGTGGGGGGCATACAATTGATTCCTTCCTGCGTTCATTTGCTAGGTCGACTTCATTACAGAATACACAGTTTGATGTGTCAGGTTTGTTAAGGGCTGGAAAGGTAGCCCCAGTTGTATTGGAGATATGGTGGAACCCTTGCCATGAAGGTATATGCAAAGGAAGATTGGCAATTACCCATAGAGCTGATTGAAGATCATAAATACAAAACATTGGTTCAGCAGACGTATTTCTTGAATAACACATCTATATAAAGGTAACAGTTTGACTTATTTCTGAGTTTTGAACTTCGATTCAAATCTCTTCTCATGAAATCATTGACTCTCAAAACAATGATCCTCGATTTATTTTGCAGTCTGATGACATTCAAAGTGCTGACGAGTATCTTCATTCTGGGGCGAGCCTGTGACCTCATTCAACAACACAAGAAGGACAGCAGTGAAAGTGCTAAAGAGGAGGTGAAGACCTCTGTCCCGACAGAGAAATCACCCAAATTCATGATACCTCGGAGTAAAAGCTTCTCTCAGCCAACGGGTGGTGCTTCCATAGAAACAGAAATGTTGGTGAGGGAGGCTAGAGAGAAGAAATTCCACGTAGAGAATCAGCCATCGATCAACTCACAGGTTCTTTTCTCAAGCAGTACAGTCAGTATAGACAGTATTAGTTTGAATGAGGAGGTCTTTGAGCATCCTGTACCACATGGTAAATTACAAGAAGGTGCAGGTGAAGCAGCACCCTTGACTGAAGGTACAGAATTTACAGAGTCTTCATCAAAAACTGAAATTAGTGTAAATAGTGACAGGGCTGACACAGCCTTTAGATCCATGAATACAAGTGTGATAAGAGCCTCAAGGACAGTGTCCCTGCCTGTTCAAAATATTCCTGGTGTCCTCCAGGAAAAAGAATCTGATGAAATATCCTCATCTAATATCAGACAAAGACATGATAGTTCAACACAAACTGATACTATATCATAGTATAATGTTATTGTCTCGAGTGTGTGATGTGACAGCAGGAGGAAAATTACCCACATGGGGAATAAGGTACAATAAGTTACATGTAATATATATGTTCAGAACATAAAATTACCATGATGAACATTCTTGAGCCCAGAGAAATATATTTAACTGAATCAAACACATTATATACCATATACATTATATATGAATTCATGTACCTGTGCACATACAATGTGATGGTAGAATCTTGCCACAATCAAATATCATTTTGAATTTCTCAGATCTGGACAAAATTGCATAACCTTTAGCTTGGGGAATGTCTGCGTTTTTTTGAAAGAAGAATGTTTGTAATGATTGTTTGTGTTATTATCGCGGGATGTACCTAAAACTTGCCGGTAGGCCTACATGTTTAATTTGCAGAGACCTGATTTTGGTAAATTGGAGTGGCAGCACTCGGGTTGCATTATTTTCAGCTTAAATGATGTTTTCTACATGCTTTCTGTATTGAGAAATTACCGTGGGATTTGTTTTCATGTTCTGTTTGTATTGTGTTAACTTTAGGAAACACACCTTACACTGATTACGGTCTCAATAAATCCTTGTAAAGTGCAGCAATTTCATCCAAGGTTGAATAGAATAAATTTCCAGCTTCACAAGCACCGCGGTGTCATCGACAACACAATTTTTTTTTATTATTTTACTTTTTTTTCTGTTTGGCCAAAAAAGATGTTCTTGAATGTTGACTCTAGGAGTTTTTGATGTCCTGTTTTATTTGCAGGAAATTGTATAGTTGAAGGCCTATCCGTCATATGTGTTTGTTCCATGGTCTAACCTTCATGCTAATTGTATTAAACTACTGTGGTTTGCCAGAAAAGATGGATATATTTGGTCTGTGCAAAAGAAAAAAAAAAAAACAGAAAAAAACAGAGCCCCACTCCTTCGAAAGTTTTAGAATGAAAGTGCCTGCGAAGCTAGAGATTAATTCTATTGAGCCTAATATGTGAACATGATAGCTTATCTTGTCCATGTATGAAATAGCTTAGCACTATTGAAATGTGGATTACCATATGATCACTATATCATGTATATTGTCTGTGATATACATGGAACCCTCTAGAGAAGAAGACAGTCCTGCAAACTATCATGCACTACTTGAAGTGGTGCTTATGTACACCTTTGGTCTGTATCAAACAAAGACAGCTACCTCTATCTTACTGGTGGTAAAGACCTCTCTGTATATGTATGTTTATATGACTCATCAGGCCTCTGAGCATTTAGTAATCAGGGATTGGCTTGTAACCGATTAGAGGGTACTGAACTGATCTTGGTAGTCTTCCATAGTGAAGCAGTACATGGTCTTGTTAAGTTATTTAGTACACTCAGAATGTACTAGATGTTATTTCCATACTCAGTGTCTAATATTTTTGTACTGTGCATTTGATCATGTTCACAAATAAACTTACACTTACAGCACTTGATGTTATGAAGATACTCAGAATAATTAAATTGACTGTACAAGAAATAAGAAGTTCATTCAACCAATGACTATGCCTATTGTTGTCTTTTGAATCCAATATCTGAAGTTGCTGCATCTTGCTGGTTCCTACACTTCAATGTTACACGCATTTGAACAATATTACTTCAAGAAATATCATGCTAACAGCATTGGACCTACTTTAACCATAATTGGACATTTTCATCCTCATAACAGGGGTTCAATACACCCCTGACCAGTCGAATGTGGTCTCCGGAGCTGGATGAAACAGTCTACTGGTCAAACTGATGTCAATTCTTGATTTGAAAAGGGGACCTTCCAAACAGTACAGCGATATCTGGGAGGGAGGGGGGGGAGAGGCTAGTGAGTGACAAAACAGCAGGTACATTGTTTTATTCGCTAACTAACCGGAAATAGCAGAAAGGCTGTCATAATTAACATGCATCTTTAGCATATCTAAAACAATTAATTAGAACAGGCGCTTTGATTTGCTTTCAACGACAATGTTATACAGTCGACATGTGATTGCCTGACAAGCTTTCACCCCATTACCATCAGTAATAACATCCATTGCATCTCACACTACGGCAGTCCATACGTATGGATTATATGCGAAACACAAACAAAAATCAATAACAAAAACTTGTTAGCAGTGAAACCAGTGTAGATTATTAATCAACAAATTTTAGGAGATATATTAATGACTTAATGAAGTTATTACACTGATAGGAGGTTTGTATTGGCGGAGTATTCTCTACGCTGAGAACGTGTTAATGCTACTTCAATTGCGGGCAGGGCTTGTAGGGCCAGACGATAGTCGTTCAGCTGACATTCGCTGTTCAGAGTTCATGACACTGAGTCCAGCGGTCCTGTGCAGTAGGCTTCTGGTTCATTACCAAATAATTCTGTGGTAAAATTAGGGTCATTGCTGTTAGCCCAACAACATTTGAAGAATTAATGCTGGCCTTCCCAAATTTACACCACAAATGCAGATCCCTGCTGATCCCCAGTGGCTAGCACAATTTCTTGAAAAAAAGTATAGCTGGCCATCCCAAAATTGATGCATTGAATTATTAACCAGAGCCCAATGCCACACCAAATTTATTTTTTGTTTCATGGGAGGACCATTTTTTTTTTTTTTTTTCAAGATTGGACGCAATAATTAAAATAAACCTGAACATTTGGAGTTTTCCTGTTTCCTTCTGCGGGTAGATGCATTTCTGTTCGTCTGGCACTGTCCTTAATTTCATAATATGGAACGATCCATCCGTGAAACAAAAAAATATAACTGGTGTGGCTCTGTTAAAGATGGTGACCGTGACCTCTTTCACAAGTACCTGGTAAAACTACATCGTAGGTCCATTTATGATTCCACAATATCATTGAACGAGTTTCTCAAACCCATGCTACACCAATAAATGGATTAAATTTCGCAATTATATAGTAGAATTCTCGTCATACAAAATATGATGTGACATTAATAATCTGATAGGTATGCTAACAAAATGTGTAGGTCTGTACTTTAAATGCTGTACTTGTTCTGTGTATATGCTAATGGTTGGGGATCATGAGTATTCTTCATCTTGAAAATACCTTCAAGCATTTAATGCATTTTTGTCTGGTCATGTTTGTTAAATAATACTGCTGTTATCAATTGTATCAATTTTATCATTGTAAAATGTTTCAAGGTACATTGAGGTATCATTAAAACTGACTTGTTTCTCAATTTTTACTCGTTACTACTTTCCTGATTCCTGTTAATCTCTCATCTTTCAGGAACACGCAAATGTAGTTCCACAGGGGCTCACAACAGTTCTGGTTTAATTTACCCATGATCCTTTGCACCCAGTATTAATAGAATATGAAAATCTATAATTCGAAGATAAATAAAGGCTGTAGCTCTAGTGGTCAGTCAAGAGGTCACGCTAACCAAGCATCAGTGTTAATCTTGATAATTTCCATCTTCACAAGTCCAGGTAAATCCTAAATCATCGGAGAGGATTTACCTGGACATTTTTGGTGATTTCGAATGAGTTCTTGAGTCGATGGCTCTATTATACAATCTCGTACATTTCATCCCCCCCGCTTGTTTTGAATTAGCATGTCGGTATCCACAGCCTGCATTTTTTTCTTTGACTACCGATGTCGATTTCCGCTTGACATCAAAGCAGTTTGGCCCGCGATGAAAGGCTTAGCGTGTTCACTGATTGGGTTTATTCGGGGAAAATCCCTTGCTTTATTTATATCCAGAACTCGAATGGGTAACTAACCAAGCCAGTGTATCGATCCCAACAGATCGATCGATACAATGGCTCGCGATGATGGTTAATTTCTGGTGCACCTCACAAAGCCATTGCCCTAAAATATAAACTTTCCCACACTAACCGTGCGTAAAATAATTATTTAGCATGCCTATGAAAACATTATTTTTTAACTTTACATCAATTTTAATGAAGAAATGGATGTTTCAAAATATGAGATAGTTTAGTTCTGAAATGTAAACAGTGTGAAATATGGTAAATAACGACGTGTGATATGTGTAGATCATGTTATGAAGGTTGCCGAAAACAATCAAAAGCTAAAGCCTATTCCGCCACTGCTACGTTTATACTGAGTGTCAGCTATAGCTGGTGAAATCATTCTTCTATTATTGCAGTCACAAGCTTAGAATGGCCGAATCTGCATGCGGTCAAGGCCATGGTGGCCATATTGAATTATGCAGATGGGTGAAAAACAATCCCATGGAGCCATCGTCTCACTCATATCAAACCACTGCCCAAGATTGAAGTCAATCGGACAAATTGCTTTTAGTTATTGCAGTGACAAGCTTACTTGGGATGGCAATCATATTGAATTATGTAGGTTGCCGAGAAGCAATCCTAGCAAGACAACATCTCACTCATATCAAACCACTGTCAAGTTTGATGTGACTGGCACAAATAGATTTTCAGTTATTGCAGTCACAAGCTTACGTAGCATGGTTCAATAGGGGATCAAGGCCATGGCGCCATATTGCCGAAAAACAATCCCAGCCATTCCCTCACTCAAACCAACCCACTGTCCAAGTTTGATATCAATTGGACAAATTGTTTTTTTAGTTATTGCAGTCACAAGCTTAGGTAGCATGGCTGAATAGAGTCGGCAGGCATATTGGATTATGCAGGTTGCCGAAAAACAATCCCAGCCATCCTCTCTCTCATACCAACAGACTGTCCAAGTTTGATGTCAACCGGACAAACAGTTTTTGAGTTATTGCAGTCACAAGGAAAGTGTGACGGAATGACGGACGGAGCAAATCCCCAAGTCCCCCTCCGGTATCCAGTGGGGGACAATTAGTAAGGCAAAGATGGAAAACGAAGACTAAACTTTTTTTCAGATGTAAAAGTTTTATTGCTTTGGAGAAGAATAAACTTCAGTAAATTCTCACAATACATCATGAATGAATGTAACATGCAGTCTATACCTATTTCTGGACAAGACCATCCAGCCAGTTCAAAATATTTTCAGTCTTCATGCAGCATTAAGTTTAGCCCTTAAAATGTAGGTCCCTGTTCATGGTAATAAGTGCATCAGAACCAAGATGGCTGGGTAATGCTGTTTCAAGTGTTAAGGACTGGGGTAAAGTTTCATTTCTGTCCCCTTGTGTAAAAAAATGTGTAAGTTAACGAGTATTATTCCTTACAATTAGTTCCCACAAACTAAGTTTTGAGATTCTGGTAAAGAAAACTTGTTCTTGCGTAAGTTAATAGTTATTACAGGGTGGTCACATGTGTAAGAATACTATATTTGGTTCAAGATATTACAATGTATTTGCTGCATTCATATATGTATTATTGCACTCTAAATATATTGGCAAGTAATAATTTTATTGCACTTTCAATGTTGTTATTTGTATATTGAAATAACAGGACAGACGGACAATCAAAATCAACATGCATAAAAGACTGTCCTTGCACATCAAAAGAAAATTAAAGCTAAAGTCGATTAATAGCAAATGAACACCAAAGAAGTGTAAAAAGTATGTATGACTAGAGTATATAGATGATAAATGGATATACATGCATCTGTAAATAGCACATGAACCTATTCCAGTAAACAAACATTATGCGTTGAAACTGTGATGAACAAACAAAATATTATGCCACTGAAGAAACATTGCAACAGAATAGTAAAAGAAACAATTCAAGAAGCAACAATTCACATTTACATGTCATAAATGACTGAAGTCCGGATCAGATGTTATTGATTATAGTAGGGTTATACACAATGTATATATACTATACTGTGGTTATAAATAACATACATATCATGTTAAATGCATGTAAAAAAATACATTAGCATTGTACAAGTTTGTTATTATGTCATAATGACTACTAACCCATGTCCACATTGAGGGAGTCGACCATTCTACAATAATGGTTCGTCCTTAAGGGTCTGCTAGTTGATCATTATTGAGGTCACCCTCAGACGTGTCAGAACAGTATCAATAGCCTGAAAATTAACAGATCACAACAAGCTAACAATTTACACCCATAATTCAGGTTGATGAATTAGCTTATTCCAGTAAAAAGATGAAATTCGTTAATTTCTGGTACACAAGATCACATTTGGTGGAAAATGTCTTCACAATTTCAATTCAATAACCATTCAAGAATTACCCAAATAGGTCAGGTTTGTTAATATTTTTATCCTACATGTATGCAGTTTGATAAAATATATTTCTCACTATAGTTCACAGGGAAGGGCAAATTGATATTTAACTGAACTCTTATGTCATGGAAATTATTCAAACAGATGATTATACGAGCCCATAATATCTTTTCAGCTATTTATACAGCAATTGTGTTGCAGCATCCTGTGCAAGTAAACACTCAACGAATTTTCATTTGTACTGCAAATCTTTGTAAACACAATTACTTTTTCCAGATTTTAATTTGACAAAATCACTGTGTGATAACATATTCCAAAATATGCTGTATGAGGGAGAGGCCAGGTTAAGTGGATTGTAGGAGAAATGTCAATTCTATTCCTACAATCCAATTAACCTGGCCTCTCCACCATACAGCATGCTATTCTGGAGTATGTTGTCACACAGTTAACTTACAAAAAATAAAACACTGAAGGACTGGCGTTTGGGACAAGTAAATTAATTGAGGGCCCAATGAGTATGTATCAAACAGAAAAGGGATCCATTCAGAAGGTCGGCCACAAATTCCAATGGACGACCTTTACATCCTTCATAGATATCATAGTACATGGCAGAACTGTAGAGAAATCTGCAATCACTTATTAAAATTAATTTGGTTCATCAGGAAATTACATAAAACGATGTTATTCCCCGTTACATCATTATACGTGAAAAAGACAACACTTTTGGCAAATCTAGAAATTTTGACATTTAAATGATGAAGCAAAAAAGTTGAAAATGATCAGCATTTCACACAAAAAATATATATACTCCACACAAAGAGCATTTTACCTGAAAATAGAGCTAGCATGGATTGGTATAAAATCTGATAAGCAAGAATGCTGTAAAAATCCTGAATAAACTTCACTATACTTATTTCTACTCATCAGTAGAAATATTCATCCTTTTCAACTCAACAGCAATGACTCAACTATTTACAAAGACTTGGGAAGAAGTTTCGTCTCTTTTTTATTTTTTGGCTCAAAGTCCATGAATATCAGCCAGTTGTCAATGCTGCCGGTTAGGTATGTTCAATACTGTGAGTACCCCGGTATACATGTACATAATGCATTTTCTTTGAGTACCATAACTATGATTATGTAGATCTCAGTCGTTCCTTTCCTTCTGCATTGGTCTTTAACCTCAGGACACTGGACAAATTTGACCTCTTCTTCAATGACTGCAAAATAACAATGGGAATAGTTTGAGGCTACATACTTATACAGTGCAGTATAATTAGGCCCATTAAGAAATTTTCCAGACTTATTGTTCATTTTAGCATACAGTTCTAAATGTGCATAAATCTAGTACACACTGTGAAGGGGAAGACTTGATTTATGCATGCAAAAATTAAGGCATCTAACCGGACTGGCACGCGATATTTCGGTAAGTGACATGTCGGCACAAAGTGGAAGGTAAAACATTTCTGCAAGTATATCTGTACAGAAATATATGAAAGATTTTCCAGGTAAGTTTTGCCCAATATGAAGTTCATTTAGATGTAATGAAGATATTTTAGCAAATTCCCCATCAATCAGGCTGGAACAGATATGTACGTCAGATCAAGCTGAGTAAGGTTTAACCTTTTTATTCATACAATCTGTAACAGATTATGTTACTGACACTGACATTCGGGGAGCATTCTCTCAGAATACGACAGGATCCAGTCAATTTCACTGGAGGAGAAAAATATAAATAAAACTTTGACACATATCTGCTCTGAAAATATATTCCATGCAGTATGCGAACACATGAAAATAATAACGAAGGCCGACTTCATCGGAAGGAAGCGACTGCGCGAGTGTTGAAAATTGGAGTCTTCATAACCCAGAACCAGAGTGGAACGAGATTTGTAACCCCTGCTCCCCTAATCAGAATTTGACATCTGAACAATCACAACAGTCTTAAATCTTAGTAGACATATAAGTCTTTACATTAGAAAAACAAAATGTGAAAATCTTCATTTTATACATCATTTGGCCTGTGAAATAAAATTACCAATAGCAGGTGTCGTATAAATGTCGTAACCACCACTTTGTACCAAAATGTCACTTCCCAAATGTCACAAGCCGAAATGTCCTGACAATGATAGTACTGTATGGAGAAGTTCATGTATACAACAAACATGAATACATGAGTACATGTACACAAGAAGTATATGATCTTGGCTGATTGATTTATTTTTACTGAAGTTAATTATATGTTCCCTTTTATTCTGTATTTCACTGGTTGAGAATAAATTGAATTTGAATTTTTGCAGTGGGGAGTGAAACCTCTTCTATGTACACTAGGCTATACATGTAGTTGGTGTACAGGGATAGAGGGTGCAAGCAATATTATAGTAACTTTTGATGCTGAAAATAAATTGGACTTAAATTCAAAATATGCCTCTCAGGTGCTACAAGGAAAAAGACACTTCCAACTTACATTGAACTTTTCCACAACATTTTTGAAATAGTCCACATTTTCCTTCCGCAGTGTGTCCTCGAAATAATCTGAGATTGAGAGTCTGATATTCATGCGCTGTAGACGTCGGCATGATTCTGAAATGAGAAGAATTGGTTTCAGTCATTTCTGATTTCAAATCTTCGTACAGGTGAGAGTTATCAGGCAAAGCACTGAATTAATGCGTAAATTCATTTCTGCCAAAAATCTTCCATGATTACCAGTACAAAGAATAAAATTAGCAAATGGTCAATATTAGACAACCCGGAGGTGCTAGGACATCAAATACATTCTGCTAAAACTACCTACATGCAATTCATAGAGATGCATTTATACTGGTGACATGCCTGAAAGCTTATTAGGCTATACATCTGATAAAGATATGATGAACATCATGATCACTGTATGTTAACTTAACAATACTGGGGTGAGAGATTCTCCCCTCTTTATATACATAAGTTAGTGAACTCTAGTATTGCTGTAATGAGTGAGTTACTAGAGAATACAAGGGCAGCTTTAGGAGTGATGAGTGTGAATGTGAACTCCAGTATTGGTGTAATGAGTGATGTACTAGAGAATACAAGGGCAGCTTTAGCAGTGATGAGTGTGAATGTGAACTCCAGTATTGGTGTAATGAGTGATTTACTGGAGAATACAAGGGCAGCTTTAGCAGTGATGAGTGTGAATGTGAACTCCAGTATTCGTGTAATGAGTGATGTACTAGAGAATACAAGGACAGCTTTAGCAGTGATGAGTGTGAATGTGAACTCCAGTATTGGTGTAACGAGTGATGTACTAGAGAATACAAGGGCAGCTTTAGCAGTGATGAGTGTGAATGTGAACTCCAGTATTGGTGTAATGAGTGATTTACTAGAGAAATACAAGGGAGAATTAGCAGTGATGAGTGTGAATGTGAACTCCAGTATTGGTGTAATGAGTGATTTACTAGAGAATACAAGGGCAGCTTTAGCAGTGATGAGTGTGAATGTGAACTCCAGTATTGGTGTAATGAGTGATGTACTAGAGAATACAAGGGCAGCTTTAGCAGTGATGAGTGTGAATGTGAACTCCAGTATTGGTGTAATGAGTGATTTACTAGAGAAATACAAGGGAGAATTAGCAGTGATGAGTGTGAATGTGAACTCCAGTATTGGTGTAATGAGTGATTTACTAGAGAATACAAGGGCAGCAGTGATGAGTGTGAATGTGAACTCCAGTATTGAATGAGTGATGAGAATACAAGGGCAGCTTTAGCAGTGATGAGTGTGAATGTGAACTCCAGTATTGGTGTAATGAGTGATTTACTAGAGAATACAAGGGCAGCTTTAGCAGTGATGAGTGTGAATGTGAACTCCAGTATTGGTGTAATGGATGATTTACTAGAGAATACAAGGGCAGCTTTAGCAGTGATGAGTGTGAATGTGAACTCCAGTATTGCTGTAATGAGAGAGTTACTAGAGAATACAAGGGCAGCTTTAGGAGTGATGAGTGTGAATGTGAACTCCAGTATTGGTGTAATGAGTGATTTACTGGAGAATACACAGGAAGGAAGCAATCAGAGATTGCTCAATTGTATGCCCCCCCCTTCCGCTTTAATCCGACACTGCCCAGCCATTGTTCTGTTGTTTATTGGTTGGTGGAGGCCTAATTTGGATAATTATAAAAATTCTGTTTCTGTCACTTTTTTTGCCATGCCTCACATAATACATATTCCAAGTATCAGTCAACAAGTGATAATACGATATTTCGATGCAAGATGGTCGCCAGGGCTTTCGCCAAATCCGAAAATGTGACCTGGTTATGAGACCTACATTCCTTGGGAGTATATTGTGGTGAAATTATGAAGCGATCAGTGAACTTTGAATTTTGCACCCAATTCACTCTTTTTGGGGCAACTTCATACTTTAACTTCAGGACCTATGTTGTCTGCTTTGGAATGTAGGATAATATATAATATAGCCATTTTTCTGGTCCAAATCAGTTATGGACTGAGATCCAGCCTGGACAAATGAATATATCCCATTCACTTTAGTTTTGATAAACAAAGGGCCATAACTCTTGAAAATATAACCGAAAGCAGAGAAACTTCACGCTGCACACCAATGGGTCACTGACCACATATCCTGCAAATTTCATAATTGTCCATACAATATTAACCGAGATCCAGCCCGGACAAGTCCCAATTCACACAAATTTGAAGAAAAAAGGGCCACAACTCTTGAAAATATACGTGAAACGCGGAGAAACTTCACGCTGCACAACTACAGGGCACTGACAACATATCCTGCAAATTTCATAATTGTCCATACAATATTAACCGAGATCCAGCCCGGACAAGTCTCAATTCACGGAGAATTCAGGAACAAAGGGCCATAACCCTTGAAAATATAAGCGAAACATGGTGAAACTTTACGCTGCACAACTGTGGGGCACTGACCACATATCATGCAAATTTCATACTTGTCCATACAATATTAACCAAGATCCAGCCCGGACAAGTCTCATTCACAGAGATTTCAGAAAAAGGGCCATAACTCTTGAAAATTATACCGGAACTCGGAAAAAACTCAACGCTGCACATGTACGAGGCACTAGCCACATTCCATGCAAGTTTCAATCCTGTCCATCACATATTAACCGAGATATTGCTCGGACAAGAAATTCGGACGGACAGACGGACGGACAGACAGACAGACAGACGGACGGACAAAGCGATCGCTATATGCCCCCCCTCTAGTTAGAGGGGGGGCATAACAAGGGAGAATTAGCAGTGATGAGTTTGAATGTGAACTCCAGTATTGGTGTAATGAGTGATTTACTAGAGAATACAAGGGCAGCTTTAACAGTGATGAGTGTGAGTGTGAACTCCAGTATTGGTGTAATGAGTGATTTACTAGAGAATACAAGGGAGAATTAGCAGTGATGGGTATGTGAATGTGAACTCCAGTATTGGTGTAATGGGTGATTTACTGGAGAATACAAGGGCAGCTTTAGCAGTGATGAGTGTGAATGTGAACTCCAGTATTGCTGTAATGAGAGAGTTACTAGAGAATACAAGGGCAGCTTTAGGAGTGATGAGTGTGAATGTGAACTCCAGTATTGGTGTAATGAGTGATTTACTGGAGAATACAAGGGCAGCTTTAGCAGTGATGAGTGTGAATGTGAACTCCAGTATTGCTGTAATGAGTGATGTACTAGAGAAAAGATGGCATCTTTAGCAGTGATGAGTGTGAATGTGAACTCCAGTATTGGTGTAATGAGTGATTTACTAGAGAATACAAGGGAGAATTAGCAGTGATGAGTGTGAATGTGAACTCCATTATTGGTGTAATGAGTGATTTACTAGAGAATACAAGGGAGAATTAGCAGTGATAAGTGTGAATGTGAACTCCAGTATTGGTGTAATGAGTGATTTACTAGAGAATACAAGGGCAGCTTTAGCAGTGAATGTGAACTCCAGTATTGGTGTAATGAGTGATTTACTAGAGAATACAAGGCAGCTTTAGCAGTGATGGGTGTGAATGTGAACTCAGTATTGGTAAAGGAGTGACTTACTAGAGAATACAAGGGCAGCTTTAGGTGTGATGGGTGTGTTTGTGAACTTCAGTATTGGTGTAGTGAGTGACTTACTGTAGAATACAAGGGCAGCTTTAGGTGTGATGGGTGTGTTTGTGAACTCCAGTATTGGTGTAGTGAGTGACTTACTAGAGAATACAAGGCAGCTAGCTTTAGCAGTGATGGGTGTGTTTGTGAACTCCAGTATTGGTGTAGTGAGTGACTTACTAGAGAATACAAGGGCAGCTTTAGGTGTGATGGGTGTGTTTGTGAACTCCAGTATTGGTGTAGTGAGTGACTTACTAGAGAATACAAGGGCAGCTTTAGGTGTGATGGGTGTGTTTGTGAACTTCAGTATTGGTGTAGTGAGTGACTTACTAGAGAATACAAGGCAGCTAGCTTTAGCAGTGATGGGTGTGTTTGTGAACTCCAGTATTGGTACAATGAGTGACTTACTAGAGAATACAAGGACAGCTTTAGGTGTGATGGGTGTGTTTGTGAACTCCAGTATTGGTAAAGGAGTGACTTACTAGAGAATACAAGGGCAGCTTTAGGTGTGATGGGTGTGTTTGTGAACTCCAGTATTGGTGTAGTGAGTGACTTACTAGAGAATACAAGGCAGCTAGCTTTAGCAGTGATGGGTGTGTGAATGTGAACTCAGTATTGGTGTAGTGAGTGACTTATTAGAGAGTACAAGGACAGCTTTAGGTGTGATGGGTGTGTTTGTGAACTCCAGTATTGGTGTAGTGAGTGACTTACTAGAGAATACAAGGCAGCTAGCTTTAGCAGTGATGGGTGTGTGAATGTGAACTCAGTATTGGTGTAGTGAGTGACTTACTAGAGAATACAAGGACAGCTTTAGGTGTGATGGGTGTGTTTGTGAACTTCAGTATTGGTGTAGTGAGTGACTTACTAGAGAATACAAGGACAGCTTTAGGTGTGATGGGTGTGTTTGTGAACTCCAGTATTGGTACAATGAGTGACTTACTAGAGAATACAAGGCAGCTAGCTTTAGCAGTGATGGGTGTGTGAATGTGAACGCAGTATTGGTGTAGTGAGTGACTTATTAGACAGTACAAGGACAGCTTTAGGTGTGATGGTTGTGTTTGTGAACTCCAGTATTGGTGTAGTGAGTGACTTACTAGAGAATACAAGGCAGCTAGCTTTAGCAGTGATGGGTGTGTGAATGTGAACGCAGTATTGGTGTAGTGAGTGACTTATTAGAGAGTACAAGGACAGCTTTAGGTGTGATGGGTGTGTTTGTGAACTTCAGTATTGGTGTAGTGAGTGACTTACTAGAGAATACAAGGCAGCTAGCTTTAGCAGTGATGGGTGTGTGAATGTGAACGCAGTATTGGTGTAGTGAGTGACTTATTAGAGAGTACAAGGACAGCTTTAGGTGTAATGGGTGTGTTTGTGAACTTCAGTATTGGTGTAGTGAGTGACTTACTAGAGAATACAAGGGCATCTTTAGGTGTGATGGGTGTGTTTGTGAACTTCGGTATTGGTGTAGTGAGTGACTTACTAGAGAATACAAGGGCAGCTTTAGGTGTGATGGGTGTGTTTGTGAACTTCAGTATTGGTATAGTGAGTGACTTACTAGAGAATACAAGGCAGCTAGCTTTAGCAGTGATGGGTGTGTGAATGTGAACGCAGTATTGGTGTAGTGAGTGACTTATTAGAGAGTACAAGGACAGCTTTAGGTGTGATGGGTGTGTTTGTGAACTTCAGTATTGGTGTAGTGAGTGACTTACTGAAGAATACAAGGACAGCTTTAGGTGTGATGGGTGTGTTTGTGAACTTCGGTATTGGTGTAGTGAGTGACTTACTGGAGACTACAAGGACAGCTTTAGGTGTGATGGGTGTGTTTGTGAACTTCAGTATTGGTGTAGTGAGTTACTTACTAGAGAATACAAGGCAGCTTTAGCAGTGATGGGTGTGAATGTGAACTCCAGTATTGGTAAAGGAGTGACTTATTAGAGAATACAAGGACAGCTTTAGGTGTGATGGGTGTGTTAGTGAACTCCAGCATTGGTGTAACGAGTAAATTACTAGAGAATACAAGGACAGCTTTAGGAGTGATGGGTGTGTTTGTGAACTCCAGTATTGGTGTAATGAGTGACTTACTAGAGAATACAAGGACAGCTTTAGGTGTGATGGGTGTGTTTGTGAACTCCAGTATTGGTGTAATGGGTGACTTACTAGAGAATACAAGGACAGCTTTAGGTGTGATGGGTGTGTTTGTGAACTCCAGTATTGATGTAATGAGTGACTTACTAGAGAATACAAGGACAGCTTTAGGAGTGATGGGTGTGTTGTGAACTCCAGTATTGATGTAATGAGTGACTTACTAGAGAATACAGTTCAGACCAGCTTAATCTTCCAATTAGTGAACAGCGTTTACGCACCGATAGCGCGCCAACGTGCTGGCCTAATCACCAAGACCTATTACACCGCCCATGATGTGACCCTTGCCACCACGCGCCGGTAGAATATAGTCCGGTCAAACCACTGAACCATTGTGAGCATGTCGGCGGTAAACAAAGGCTCCCCGTTGGCGCGCTTGCCGGATCGCACGCCAACAGCCGTCACCGCTTAAAACTGAATTGTTTTCAAAGAGTTCCCCTCTGGCGGTGTACGGCAAGAACACAATCTATTCCACAGTTTAAATTACTGGCTAAGTAATTAAAAAATATATAGAAGATTTGACTTCTTCAATAAGAATGCTGTAAATGTTTATCTATCATTTTTTGTTTGCGCTCCAAGGAAACTCGGCTGTCTTGTGAACATTCGGTTGAGACTACGAATAATCTTTATTAACAAAAAGTTTCGCCAAAGATAGCTTAAAGTATGCCTAAATATATTATCAGAATTCATAAAACGTTGGTGTGTGCAAATTGCGAAGGCCGCCTCCTCTTTCAGAACGGTCAGTAAAACGGTTGAACGTAACATTTCAAATGAATACAGCTTCGTATAAATTCAGACACACGGGCGAGTCGAGATCATAATCGGGGCAACATGCAGTGCTCGGTCAGATTAGTTGTCTCTTTGGCTTGTCTTGTTACAACCGCCTAACCAAAATATACACAGAAACTCAAAAGATCAATTAGCCCCTTACAGAGAATGACAAATACTCCAATTGTATATGCTCTTTATTCGTTACCGCCCGACTGTTAAAGGTTGCACACGAAATAATATATAACTTCCGATGAGGAAATAGGAATTAACAAGTATTTATGGCCCACACATCCATCGTTCCAGCTAAATAACAACAAGGGTTATGTGTAACCCGGCAGCTCGCCTTTTGGGTATTCAATAACATGCAGCTTCACATAAAGATCGAGCCCTTCAGGTTGCACATCACTGGCAATGACAATACATATTGCAATAAAAATTTGACTTCTTTGTCAGTGATGTTGAAGTTGGATTGAAACATGAACTATATTATAAAACTTGAAATAAAGATTACCTTTTTTTCCAAAAGTAAGCTTATACATGTCATTATCAATACATGTACAATTGAAATTTGGTCTGAGATGTGGGTGTGAAATGCCTGGACAAATATGGTTCGTGCAAAAGCTTGAGGTTAAATCATGATGAGGAATGGGATTCGATACCAAAATTGAAGGAAATGGTGTTCTTCATTAAAGGCGACACAAAATTTCAAACCACCAGGGGTTAATATTTAATATTGTACTTCTGAAATGAAATAATGTCATTAAACTATTAGTAATTACTATAAAGGAATATATTGTAGTTGATTTGATGTGTTTGTGTATATGTAACAGGTCAATAGTTGGTGTAAGAACGCATTGTTGAGGCTTTTGTTGAGGCTTTTGTGCAGCTGAAAAGGGTCACGTCTAGACGCATTGTTGAGCTCAGACAGGCTATTGTAGGCTTTGTCTTGTGTGTTCTTACACCAAGTATAAACCTACAATACAATGTTCACTGCATCTCCTACCTAGGCTAATAGGTTAGTATCACATACAAGAGATATATGCAGCTTCGCAAAAAGATCGAGCCCTTAAGGATGGCACATCATTTGAGGTTGCACATCATTGGCAATGCACATCATTTAAAATAATAAATTTATTAAGAAATATGATTTCTATATTTAGTGATATTGAGGTTGGATTGAAGGGGGAACTATATTATATAACTAGCAATAAAGATTACATTTTTTCCAAAAGTAAGCCTACACATCCCATTGCATAGATCTGATGAATACATGTTCATGTATAGTTAGGAACAACAGGTGTGCAATTTTGAGCATGTTCTTGGTGTAACTTTGTGTGATGATATGTGAACAAACAAAGCTAATAACAGTGCAATAGTAGGACTAAATCTATCATTTCCAGCATGCAATGGGACACTTGCACTGTGGTAAACCTTCACATTTGTATGCAAATAAAAGAATGCAATGACAACTGTGTCCAATCATACTGTAATGCTCCATAATAATGTGCACGGGTAAAGACTGAGCTCACAAACTGATTCAAACTCACTTTTAATTAATATAGTAAGTTAAATGTGTGGACACAGATATGGTTGTGCAAAAGCTTCAGGGTCAACGAGAATTTGATAACAAAATTTAAGGAAATGGCGTCCTTCATTTAAGGCGACACGAAATTAAAAACTAACAGGGGTTCAGTACTGCGGGATTCCCCCGCCAGTTATTTTGATATTGTACTTCTGAAATAAAATAATGTCACCAGACTATTAGTAAATACTATAAAGGAATATACTGTATGTGATTTGGTATGTATGACTGTATATACAATGTACACTACATCTCATGCCTAATAAGAAGTCAAAATTATTGTAAGTCCAGCCTAAACAGAAAAGACTAACCCAGAAAACTTTCTAAGTCCAGCCTAAACATAAAAGTCTAACCGGACACCAACACCAACACCGACACCAACACCAACACCGCCACTTTCCCCCTCTCTCTCCCAATACCTCGCCTACTTCGTATACGGCGAGCTAAAAACGAAACAATAACAAAGATTTCTACCTAAACAATAAGTTAATGCCATTTCATTTCTTTTCAAACGAGACGCAGATGGGCATTTTGTTGGACGAAAGCGGGATATCGCTTTACCCCGTCAGAGAGAGAATGCACTGTTATGTTTCTATTCTCCACTTGTTTACGCCAAACTTAACGAGATGATTAATCTTTACAGTGTTGTTTTCTTGCTGACAATATAACATCCGTTATACTGTTCGACAGGAAGTATACATTAACACATATGAAATGTAGGTCTTGATGTAGGAGTCTGGGTTTTCACCAGTGTTATTGCAGGTGTGGCCCCCTAGGACCAGTATTTATTATACTGCATGAATAACCTGCGATGATATACGTACATGTACTCAAGTGAAATCGTATTGAACTGCCGTCGACTGTACTGTTTTCATAGTAATATGGATTATAACTTAAAGTGAAAGATTTTCCCATCAGTCGGTCTTCTTCCTGCCAAATCATACTGTCGGTTCAGTAAAATATAACTTCTGCACAGTAATATGTTGCAAGATTTCAAACACGTGTTCTCATTTTCCCGCGAAAAGCCACGTGGGGTCAAACTGGTCGCGCGGGGCTATATTAAGCATGTTCAGACAGCATCCAACAGTTGTACCGAAGTTCGTCTGGATAGCTGGGTTGTGTGTAGACGCCAGATTTCATGAGGGTTGATCTATTTCACAGAGGAGTGAGTTCTGTTTTATTGGTGACAAATCCTCAGAAAGAGATTACCAGACTTCAATCAAATCAATCAACCGATTTCTAGTAAAAAGGTACGGGTATTACATAATTCGTTTCATCGGTTCTTGTCCCACTGATTAAATATTTATACACTGCATAATCCGGTAGTAAAATCCCGGGCATTCACTCTTGAATGGTCAAAATTAACACAATTTGCAAGAATTTTTGAATATATAAAAACGAATGACTTGAACTTGCGCATCTGTATGAGAAGCGGCCGTAAGATGAAACTTCCAATAAACAAATACTCATTCTTTAATACCAGAAATGCTATTCCGTGAGACGCGCAAGTCTGGGTCAACTTTGAAAGCAGGTGTCCGACGAAGCACAAATTACAATCCATTTTGCAAGCAGTGTTTATGATTACAATAAATCTTAAATCTATTTCCTTTTACAAATTTTTAGATGGAATGCAAATACGCTTGATCGAGGTCCACGTGTTCGACGGTAACACAACTTCATATACAGTGATGTTATTTAATAGGTATGAATTACAGGCAGACATTCTGTGCAAACAGTTAGCTTCGTGCCGATTAACGCCACGTGGACTCCCAACTGATTTTCTTGAGCTCTCTCGAATGAACGATCGCTCGCTAACAAAGACCTCACTAGCGGGCTCTTACTCCTGCAGCTCGCTTTTAGCCATTGTCTGACCGTGCTGATAGCGCGCGGCCTGTGTTCAATCATGTCGACGGACTACATTCAACAGAGTTAGAACAATGGCCAGCCGATAATCATGGGCATTGGCGCGCTATACCTTTGTGTTGGCGCGCTTCGTTTGCGCGCCATTGGTGCGCCAACACTAACCTTTCAGCTGGTCTGAACTGTATAAGGGCAGCTTTAGGTGTGATGGGTGTGTTTGTGATCTCCAGTATTGGTGTAAGGAGCGACTTCCTAGAGAATACAAGGACAGCTTTAGGTGTGATGGGTGTGTTTGTGAACTCCAGTATTGGTGTAATGAGTGACTTACTAGAGAATACAAGGACAGCTTTAGGAGTGATGGGTGTGTTTGTGATCTCCAGTATTGGTGTAATGAGTGACTTATTAGAGAATACAAGGACAGCTTTAGGCGAGATGGGTGTGTTTGTGAACTCTAGTATTGGTACAATGAGTGTCTTACAATGAAGATCTTGCTAGAGAATTCAAGGACAGCTTAAGAAGTGATGGGTGTGTTTGTGAACTCTAGTATTGGTACAATGAGTGTCTTACTAGAGAATACAAGGACAGCTTTAGGAGTGATGGGTGTGTTTGTGAACTCTAGTATTGGTACAATGAGTGACTTACTAGAGAATACAAGGACAGCTTTAGGAGTGATGGGTGTGTTTGTGAACTCTAGTATTGGTACAATGAGTGTCTTACTAGAGAATACAAGGACAGCTTTAGGAGTGATGGGTGTGTTTGTGAACTCCAGTATTGGTACAATGAGTGACTTACTAGAGAATACAAGGACAGCTTTAGGTGTGATGGGTGTGTTTGTGAACTCCAGTATTGGTGTAATGAGTGACTTACTAGAGAATACAAGGACAGCTTTAGGAGTGATGGGTGTGTTTGTGAACTCCAGTATTGGTGTAATGAGTGTCTTACTAGAGAATACAAGGACAGCTTTAGGAGTGATGGGTGTGTTTGTGAACTCTAGTATTGGTACAATGAGTGTCTTACTAGAGAATACAAGGACAGCTTTAGGTGTGATGGGTGTGTTTGTGAACTCCAGTATTGGTACAATGAGTGACTTACTAGAGAATACAAGGACAGCTTTAGGTGTGATGGGTGTGTTTGTGAACTCCAGTATTGGTGTAATGAGTGACTTACTAGAGAATACAAGGACAGCTTTAGGAGTGATGGGTGTGTTTGTGAACTCCAGTATTGGTACAATGAGTGTCTTACTAGAGAACACAAGGACAGCTTTAGGAGTGATGGGTGTGTTTGTGAACTCCAGTATTGGTGTAATGAATGACTTACTAGAGAATACAAGGACAGCTTTAGGAGTGATGGGTGTGTTTGTGAACTCCAGTATTGGTACAATGAGTGACTTACTAAAGAATACAAGGACAGCTTTAGGAGTGATGGGTGTGTTTGTGAACTCCAGTATTGGTACAATGAGTGTCTTACTAGAGAATACAAGGACAGCTTTAGGAGTGATGGGTGTGTTTGTGAACTCCAGTATTGGTACAATGAGTGTCTTACTAGAGAATACAAGGACAGCTTTAGGAGTGATGGGTGTGTTTGTGAACTCCAGTATTGGTGTAATGAATGACTTACTAGAGAATACAAGGACAGCTTTAGGAGTGATGGGTGTGTTTGTGAACTCCAGTATTGGTGTAATGAGTGACTTACTAGAGAATACAAGGACAGCTTTAGGAGTGATGGGTGTGTTTGTGAACTCCAGTATTGGTGTAATGAGTGTCTTACTAGAGAATACAAGGACAGCTTTAGGAGTGATGGGTGTGTTTGTGAACTCCAGTATTGGTGTAATGAGTGTCTTACTAGAGAATACAAGGACAGCTTTAGGAGTGATGGGTGTGTTTGTGAACTCCAGTATTGGTGTAATGAGTGTCTTACTAGAGAATACAAGGACAGCTGTAGGAGTGATGGGTGTGTTTGTGAACTCCAGTATTGGTGTAATGAGTGTCTTACTAGAGAATACAAGGACAGCTTTAGGAGTGATGGGTGTGTTTCTGAACTCCAGTATTGGTGTAATGAATGTCTTACTAGAGAATACAAGGACAGCTTTAGGAGTGATGGATGTGTTTGTGAACTCCAGTATTGGTGTAATGAGTGTCTTACTAGAGAATACAAGGACAGCTTTAGGAGTGATGGGTGTGTTTGTGAACTCCAGTATTGGTGTAATGAGTGTCTTACTAGAGAATACAAGGACAGCTTTAGGAGTGATGGGTGTGTTTGTGAACTCCAGTATTGGTACAATGAGTGACTTACTAGAGAATACAAGGACAGCTTTAGGTGTGATGGGTGTGTTTGTGAACTCCAGTATTGGTACAATGAGTGTCTTACTAGAGAATACAAGGACAGCTTTAGGTGTGATGGGTGTGTTTGTGAACTCCAGTATTGGTACAATGAGTGTCTTACTAGAGAATACAAGGACAGCTTTAGGTGTGATGGGTGTGTTTGTGAACTCCAGTATTGGTACAATGAGTGACTTACTAGAGAATACAAGGACAGCTTTAGGTGTGATGGGTGTGTTTGTGAACTCCAGTATTGGTACAATGAGTGTCTTACTAGAGAATACAAGGACAGCTTTAGGAGTGATGGGTGTGTTTGTGAACTCCAGTATTGGTACAATGAGTGTCTTACTAGAGAATACAAGGACAGCTTTAGGTGTGATGGGTGTGTTTGTGAACTCCAGTATTGGTACAATGAGTGACTTACTAGAGAAAACAAGGACAGCTTTAGGTGTGATGGGTGTGTTTGTGAACTCCAGTATTGGTACAATGAGTGTCTTACTAGAGAATACAAGGACAGCTTTAGGGCCATTCTATAATTTCGTGTGTGACATTCAGAAAATTTTTTGCAAACACTTTGTCGTGTACATTCCAAATGGTCGACAGTGCAAAACTTTTAATGACTTGAAACAAACTTATGTTAGACAAGATAGAAACTCAGATAAATAAATTCCTAATGGAATGTTTATAGTATGATGTAGTTGACTGCAAACATTGTGTTACGTGTGTGACTGAAAAAGGACATCATTTTTGGTTATGGTTTTTGCAGCAAAATCTGTCTGATTCTATGGTTTCTTCGGGACCATTTTTGTCATCAATATTTTAGCATTGATTTAATCAACACACAATCACATAATTTAGTCAATAGGTCCATTGCCTGTTGCAAAAAATTAAAGATTACTCCCGTTACGTGTGTGACCATAAAATGTGTTACGTGTGTGACCTCTGAATCCAAATTTGGAAATACATTTTTACATATCCTTTAAGCCATGGAACTAATATCTGACATTACAAAAGCATGAAAAATCACCAAAAACAACTTTTTATTTCAGCATAAAATCATTTTAATCTACTGAAAACTACATCAGCAATATACTCATGTATATCGATAGATGTACATTGAAATTTTCCAAAGTTGTTAGCACCTACTCAAAAATAAAATACATGTATTGTAGCCTTAGTGAAATTCAAAATGTAACCTGGAGTCAGTGGGTTTTGGACTCGGTGGCGTTTTTTTTTGACCATTTTCTCCATGCTGTAAAATATTTTGTCTGGCACAGAGGGCACCACCATTGATTGTCAGCCTTCTCCATAACTGAAACCTCAGTTTCATTTTCTACTACTCTAGTGACTTCTCCTGGATAATGGTCTCCACCATAATTGACAACCCACCACTCCCCCACTTCTGGTTTTACAGTGCTTACCTGTACATTTGACGCACCGGCAGTCAAAAATAACTTTTGGGTTCACTTCACCGTTACTTTGGTAACATTTGACCTCTTTCTTTGGAAAAGCACTCATGGCAACATAGACCTGTTGTATTCCAGGGACGGCAATAACATGGTCCCAGGCATTAATACTTGCAATTTTCTGACTAATTTGGACCTGGGACAAGTGGAAAACAGTTGTTGACGGCATAAGGTTCAGCCCTCACAATTAGGAAAATTCTCCCCGGCAAAAATCCTGTGGCATCAAAATAACTCCCCATTTAATGCCATGTTAAAAATTGCTGAGGTGAACTGATAACACCACAGCATTTACCTCGGCAATTGCTGAATGCCATGGCTAATTGTGAGGGTTGAGGTTTGATGCCAAGTCTGCAAAGTCAGTTGAGCTTTGAACAACTGTTTTTACCCCTTGACCAATTTTGGTCATGGGGTATTGTCGTTGTCTTCTACGTCCGTCTGTCCATACATCCGTACGTGAGCGAGATAGCCGGAAAACGGTTCCACTGATGAATTCCAAATTTGGTATGCTTATTTACCTAGTCAAGGACCAGAAGCCTATTGAATTAGGATCTGATTGGGTGGAAAGCTTGGCGGCCATCTTTAATTTTATGCAAAATGGATAATGATCCAAATCTCGGAAACCATTCAACTGTACAATACGAAAGTTGGTATACATCATCGATACATCAAGCAACTTTCATTGAATTACCAAACCAGCTTTTCTGAATAGCTGGAAACCCTGGAGGCCATCTTTAATTTATGCGAAATCGATAATGATACAGATCTCTGTTACCACTCAATTGTTTTATATGAAAGTTGGTATACATCATCGATACATCCAGATACTTTGAATCGGGACCTCACTGACCTTGGCGGCCATCTTTAATTTATGCAAAATCATTAATGATCTCTATCTCTGATACTGTTGAAGTGCTCGATGTAAAATTTGGTATACATCATCGATGCATCAAGAGACTTACAATGAATGACAGATCTGGATTCTCTGATTGGGCGGAAATCTTGGTGGTAATCTTTAATTTATGCAAAATCTGTAATGATGTTTATCTCTGATACCGTACCATTTTAAGTGTTCTATATGAAACTTGACTAACAGCATTGATGTATGCAGAGACTTGCATAATGAATAATCACATCAGTTCCTCTGTGTGGCGGGAAGGATGGGCGGCCATCTTTAATTTATGCAAAATCATTAATGATCTCTATCTCTGATACTGTTAAATGCTCAATGTAAAATTTGGTATACATCATCGATGTATCAAGAGATTTATGTAATGATATTACCGGTTTCTCTGATTGGATGGAAATCTTAGGGGCCATTTCTAATTGCAAAATTTTTGATAATCTGAATATTGTCACTTGACTGCTTGGTGTTCCGGACACCTTGGTTCAAATTTAATACATTATGAATGGCTTGGGATTGTTTTTCTTGTCGATCTGCTCATAGGTGGCGCCACCTCTAGGCCAAGTTTACGTTTTCTATTTCCAATTTCAAGGGATCTTGCCTCAAGATCTCGGTCGGGATTATTTTTATGCCTATCTGCTTATACGTGGCGCCACCTGTGGGCCGAGGAAAAATTGCATTTCCAAACAGTAACTGTTGGATCTGAACGGATTCTTTCAAATAAATAATGAATGTTTCCTTTACTATAATTCAAAGGGATGCCTCCTCGATCATGTTTATTACATGTAACGTGTATAAAATGAAAAATATGTTGATAGTGTATACCTGAGTTACACCTGCATGTATTATATGTTTTTAACATTTAAGAAGTGAATGTGAATGGACCTCCAAAATACAAGTGAATTAGATTCATCGGACTTTAAAAACTTAATTAGAACACATTTGATGCATGGTCACACACGTAACATGTGGTCACACACGTAACAGCGTTACGTGTGTGACCATTTTGAAATCTTGATTTACAGTAAACCTTAATTGACCTCAAAGGTTTATTTATGTGTTACAAACCAATAAGGTATCCTTTATTTACAAACATAGTAATTGTGATATTATATCAGTCCTTGAGCATACAAAGAGAATAATGACCAATTTTGTTACGTGTGTGACATTTCAAACATACACTATAAAGCCTATCCATTTTGTAAGAAGTACTTAACATTTTTAGGAGAATTTAAAAAATTGTATATTTACTGAATAACTCCTGTCTATTAGCTTTATCTGACATATTTATTGGAGAAGTTATATTCTATATTTCGTTTTAGATTCTAACCTCAAATTAGGGTAAATAATGTGTAAAATGAACATCAACTACCTGTGAGACCAATTTACCTGGATTCCTACAATATCTGTCTTGCAACCTTAAACAACATATTTTTAAGTAGTATTTGGGTAAGGACTGTTGACATGACAGCAATAGTTTGGGGGGAAATCTCATTTGAAATTTTGATGATTTTGTCCAATAATTTATAGAATGGCCCTTTAGGTGTGATGGGTGTGTTTGTGAACTCCAGTATTGGTACAATGAGTGTCTTACTAGAGAATACAAGGACAGCTTTAGGAGTGATGGGTGTGTTTGTGAACTCCAGTATTGGTACAATGAGTGACTTACTAGAGAATACAAGGACAGCTTTAGGTGTGATGGGTGTGTTTGTGAACTCCAGTATTGGTGTAATGAGTGTCTTACTAGAGAATACAAGGACAGCTTTAGGAGTGATGGGTGTGTTTGTGAACTCCAGTATTGGTGTAATGAGTGTCTTACTAGAGAATACAAGGACAGCTTTAGGAGTGATGGGTGTGTTTGTGAACTCCAGTATTGGTGTAATGAGTGTCTTACTAGAGAATACAAGGACAGCTTTAGGAGTGATGGGTGTGTTTGTGAACTCCAGTATTGGTGTAATGAGTGTCTTACTAGAGAATACAAGGACAGCTTTAGGAGTGATGGGTGTGTTTGTGAACTCCAGTATTGGTACAATGAGTGACTTACTAGAGAATACAAGGACAGCTTTAGGTGTGATGGGTGTGTTTGTGAACTCCAGTATTGGTACAATGAGTGTCTTACTAGAGAATACAAGGACAGCTTTAGGTGTGATGGGTGTGTTTGTGAACTCCAGTATTGGTACAAGGAGTGTCTTACTAGAGAATACAAGGACAGCTTTAGGTGTGATGGGTGTGTTTGTGAACTCCAGTATTGGTACAATGAGTGACTTACTAGAGAATACAAGGACAGCTTTAGGTGTGATGGGTGTGTTTGTGAACTCCAGTATTGGTACAATGAGTGTCTTACTAGAGAACACAAGGACAGCTTTAGGAGTGATGGGTGTGTTTGTGAACTCCAGTATTGGTACAATGAGTGACTTACTAGAGAACACAAGGACAGCTTTAGGTGTGATGGGTGTGTTTGTGAACTCCAGTATTGGTACAATGAGTGACTTACTAGAGAATACAAGGACAGCTTTAGGAGTGATGGGTGTGTTTGTGAACTCCAGTATTGGTGTAATGAATGACTTACTAGAGAATACAAGGACAGCTTTAGGTGTGATGGGTGTGTTTGTGAACTCCAGTATTGGTACAATGAGTGTCTTACTAGAGAATACAAGGACAGCTTTAGGTGTGATGGGTGCGTTTGTGAACTCCAGTATTGGTACAATGAGTGTCTTACTAGAGAATACAAGGACAGCTTTAGGTGTGATGGGTGTGTTTGTGAACTCCAGTATTGGTACAATGAGTGACTTACTAGAGAATACAAGGACAGCTTTAGGTGTGATGGGTGTGTTTGTGAACTCCAGTATTGGTACAATGAGTGTCTTACTAGAGAACACAAGGACAGCTTTAGGAGTGATGGGTGTGTTTGTGAACTCCAGTATTGGTACAATGAGTGACTTACTAGAGAACACAAGGACAGCTTTAGGTGTGATGGGTGTGTTTGTGAACTCCAGCATTGGTACAATGAGTGACTTACTAGAGAATACAAGGACAGCTTTAGGAGTGATGGGTGTGTTTGTGAACTCCAGTATTGGTGTAATGAATGACTTACTAGAGAATACAAGGACAGCTTTAGGAGTGATGGGTGTGTTTGTGAACTCCAGTATTGGTGTAATGAATGACTTACTAGAGAACACAAGAACAGCTTTAGGAGTGATGGGTGTGTTTGTGAACTCCAGTATTGGTGTAATGAATGACTTACTAGAGAACACAAGGACAGCTTTAGGAGTGATGGGTGTGTTTGTGAACTTCAGTATTGGTGTAATGAGTGTCTTACTAGAGAATACAAGGACAGCTTTAGGAGTGATGGGTGT
>JAVTVY010001036.1:0-35578 GCA_036873755.1 Hanleya hanleyi
TCTCCGCCATGAGATCATCCAGAACCACCAAGGTGTCCGGTTCCAAATCGGCCAGGTTGGGTAGGCCTTCCACGAACGTGATGTGGGGCATTGCTGCATACGCCGCCTGCCATTCTCCGTAACACCACACGACTCGGCCAATGGGTGGCGTGATCATGCTGTCGGCGTGTTGAAGGAGCTTGCGGACGAAGTGCGTTTTGCCGGAGCCCGTCGGTCCTGCGATGACGCATGTGAAGGGATGCTGCCACCGAGGGTTCATGGTTCGAGGTGTATCCGCTGTCGTGGTAACCCGCTCTTGTAAATTTCGTACGAGTGAACTGGAGTGGTGGTGGTGGGTACAACGTCGGTCGTCGTTGTCTGTTCACTGCGAGTGATGATGGTGGTGGGTACAACGTCGGTCGTCGTTGTCTGTTCACTGTGAGGGATGAAATCCGGTGGGTCTTCAGACGTACTTGGTGTAGATGTTGACTGTATACTTGGTGTGGAGCTCGACGTGGCTTGCACACGGGGTGTGGTGGTGACTGGGCTCGATACGGGGTTGACTGGTGCTATCTGTAGACTGGTTTCACTGATGGCTGGTGTTCTCAGTTGGTTAAGTAGCGTGCTGACATAGGCTACGTCGTAAAACACACCTCCGTACAACACACTCAACAGGGTTAGCACTATCACCACAAAGCCCACTTGCGCTTTGCGCGTTTTGGGAGACGCTGTGTTCAGAGGCAGCTGCTGCTTGTCCATAGCACCGTGGTCGAACGTGGAATGAAGGATGACGGTAGTGGTGTCTGGCTTTATAGTCGTTTCACCTGGTTGGCAGCGACCCAGGAATTGAAGGAACTGGACCAGCCTTGCCATTTGACGAAATGAAACAGTTTGCCACGCCGACGTTCCGTTTTCAAAATCTGCTCCACCGTGTAGTAGTCTTGCTGTGTTTTTACGACAGGCTGTAATTCCATCTCGTAAAACGTCCCTAGCAACGGTTCCCCTTGAAGATCTTCCAGTTCATAGACTGCTGTTGGGGTAGGCGCCGTTTAATCAGGAAGTGCTCATCGCTCCAGTTGGGCAAGTAACTTTTCTCGAACTTGCCCTTGACTTTACTGATCCGTACAGTGTCCCCGACCTTGTACACCGCCTTCGGCGTTCGCTGCGATGGCCTGGGGTACAAGACACGCCGGACTTGGGCTTCATTGCGTTGGGTCACGGTAATGGGGGCTCTCTCTATACTCCGATGATAGGCTCGATTGTAACCACTCACAAGTTTCGGGAGAACATCGATGTACCGCCTTGTATTCTTATAGGTGAAATATTTATACATGCGGCCTTTGAATGTCCTGTTGAACCTTTCCACCACGGAAGCCTTGGTCTCGTTGTACGTATGGAAGAAAAACACCTTCTGGGCTTTCAGAAACTGTTGGAACGGTCTGTTGAGGAATTCCGTGCCTTCGTCGGTTTGCAAATACAAAGGTTTGCGCCCGGTCTTGAAGATGTCTTTGAACGCCGCTATGAGATTCGCCCCCGTTTTCGTCCGGATGGGTACCACCCACGCATACTTGGATAGGATATCGATGCACGTCAAGATATACCGATTCCCATCGTTGTGTTTGGCAAAGGCGCTCATATCGACCAAATCCGCTTGCCACTGGGCATCTATTCCTCCCACGATGACCCGGTTCCGTGGAAAATGGCGACGGACAGATCGATGTAAGGTATAGGTGTCTTGTTTTCTTAACCAATCTCGGACTTGGGCACGTTGTATCCCCTGGGGTTTGGCCGCTCGATAGAGAGCCGACAATGCACTATAGGCCACCGGACTGTCGGGACTGTAGTATAAGTTATCCAACACCTTCTCCCAGCGCTTCATGGTGACAAATGATGATGGACCCTGGCTCTATCGTTTATTTATAACGGGTATATCTTGGGCCGGAGTTTCTGATTTTCTTCGTTGGCTTCCACAGTGTCCATGGTAAATGACCAGTCCAACTCGTCTGATGACCGCTTGATAAGCACTTGATCCACATCTCCCACGGCATATTCCAATGCAGACCATAGATCAGGGTGAAGGGTAAAATGCACTGTACCCCCATCTAGCCGAGCCAATTGAGCAAAGAAAGGGCCGCGTCGGATGTACACATCGTGACACAAGTGGATGAGGTCGCCGTCCAGTTCACCAGACAACACCCGTTTGAATTTGGTCCAGCCCTCCCGGGACAGACGAATGTGGACCGGGCACGGTTGTGTAGGGTCTGCATCACAGATGTCTCCCACCTCCTCCAAGATATCGACCTTATCGGCATAAACGTGCAGGAAAACCTCGGGGGTCAAGCTGAGATACGCCAGTATTATATGCTCCGTCATGGTCAGTACGTGAATGGTACCAGATTTGACTGTCTCTCGTATTTATAGGGAGAACCCCGTGAGATCAAAGGATCGGGTGGTCATGTCACTGGGCTGACTGAGTCTAGCCGGGTAATCAATGGCATCGTCGTCTGGTTCATGGCTAGACATTTGTTCATTGGGTTCTGCCGCCGCTTCTCTCAGGGCACGAGCCCACTCCAACTCGTCTGATGACCGCTCGTCCGGTGTAAACAGCTGGTCCACGATGGGCACCACTTTCTCGAAGGCTGTCCACAGATCGGGGTCTAGGGTGAAGCCTCGCGTAGGGTCTTGGTAGCGGCCCAGGCGTGGGAAGAAGGGTCCACGGTGTACGTAGATGGCATTGTCTATGTGGATGAGGTGTCCGTCGAGCTCGCCGCTCAACACCCGTTTAAATTTGGTCCAGCCGTCACGGTGTAGCGTAACCGTATTCGATACGGTCTCAGCGGGCGACCAGCAAACATCTCCATGGTCTTCCACGAGGGTGACTTTATCTTCATAGACGTGTAAGGATGGCTCGTAGGACTGGTGACATGCTTGATCCAATGACGAACGGTGAATGACACACACTCTGTCTGACCCTCGTATTTATAGTGAGGTGCCACTGTCAATGCCACAGCGCCAGGGTCAATAGGGCACAGACTATTGTGAGGCCAACCAGCCGTCGCTGGTTCCGGCGTGAGCGCTCGTGGTCCATAGCCCGAGCATTAAGGATGGCTGGCATAGTCCAGTAGTGGTGAGTGATGGCACACCTCTCCATCGAGTGCACTCTGTCGAGGACCGCTTCTGTGAACTCGTTCAGGCGCCGCCCCTCGTTGTCGTCGCCATCTGCAAACATGGACCGGACCACTGCTCGGTAACCCATGAGTGAATTAACCACGGTGGCATGCTGTAAAATGCGAGTCGCATAGGGCTGGATCTCCGTCATGGCTCTGCAACCGTAGAAATGAAGGTGTGGGATCCAGAGGGACGTGTTTTATAGACCATGTCACACATGCGCGCCTAGATGTAGCTCTACGGGTGTAGTCCGTGAGACGTACTATTCTGATTGGTTATGTGGCTCCTATAGAGATAGTACCTTATCGACAATGGGGACTACTTGTTCCAAAGCCGTCCATAGATCGGGGTCCAGGGTAAAACCACCGTCGTTCAGACAGAGGAGTCGAGCGAAAAAGGGACCGCAGAAAATGTAGACGTCGTCACACAGGTGAATGCTATCACCGTGCAGGTCACCCAACAACACCCGTTTCAAGGTAGTCCATCCTTCCGGTGACAAAGAGACGTGCGCTTTGGGTTCAGTCGTACACCAACACCTAAGTCCGCTATCGATGAGGTCCACTCGTTTGGGGTACAACAATATGGTGCAGCCAGGTGTAAGCCTCCGGGTAGCCACAGTCCCTTCTTTCACCTCGGGGTGTAGTAAGTCATCCACCTCGGGGAGTACATCTTTCAGTGCCATCCATAAGGGTGGACAGAGTGTGATATAGGTACCTCCACTCTGTTCCAACCGGGGAAAAAGGGAATCCTCTCCAGCAGTGCGTATGTGCACACCGACTTCCACGTGCATGAAATCCCTTTCGGGCTCTTTTCCCTGTAACAATCGTGTCAATAGAGTCCAGCCTGATAGCGATAACAAAATCTTCACCTTCTGCGGGGCGTCTTGGACCATGAGGTAGACGTCGGACGTCAGTTGGAATAACGCCAGCTCTGTTCCGCTCGCTGCCATGGTGGAGAATGAAAAGCGAACGGTTAGAGAGGTGGTTTTATAGTGTACCTGTTGGGTAGGGTTTTATACACCGTGCGTGGCACTTGTTATACTCGCTTGCGCCATAAGGTCAATAAGGTTAGAAATGCGCTTTTTTCTACTACGCCCTGTGACGGCCCTTCGTGAAAGTCCGTGATTGTTCGGTAGTGTAATGTTATTTTGTATAGGATTTCATTTAATATGAGATTTCACTAGTGAAAGCTTAAGCACAAAATGAGAACAAATAGGCCAATGAATGCAGCAATGTTCTAAATATTCTCACTTTTATACACCTACATAGAAGTACCCGGATGTAGGCGCAGACGTGAGCGAAATTCTAGTACCCGTCCATTGGTTCTTTTATCGATCGCTCATTGGCTCTTTTTCTCGACCGCTGATTGGTCCAAATGGAACTGCCCATCCTTCCCAGGTTAATTTACAATCCCCTTTTGGGGTTCAAGCTCTGTATATCGATGCCGCAACATTGTCTCCGAACCTTGCCGAAAGGGAGACCTTGGACCTTTTGACCTGGATGTGACCTTTGACCTTTTGACCCGACATTCATCCGCGCACTGCCGGTGATGACGCGCGCGCGCGCGCTGCGGCCGGAGAACCCGCGCGCGCGCGTTGCGGCCGGGGCGGCCCGGGCCTGCCCGGGCCGGAAAAATCCCCCCAGACAGGTCAGTACATGCATTCCTATCATGTTCCCAGGTCACACCCCATTCACACATAGACCCTCATGCATACCCGGATGCAGGCGCAGACGTCAGCGAAATTCTGGCGGGAAAACCCCCACAGACAGGTCAGTACATGTCCTATCATGTTCCCAGATTATGCCCCATTCACCCAAACCGGAAGTGACGTCATACCCCTAATTTTACATGCACCCATCCATGACTGGATGCCCCTTCACTAATGCTTCACTTTGATACCTCACTCGACTCCATCGGACCATTCGTGGCCCACCTAGACCGCAAAAACGTCTATTTCCACACCCGTTTCCCACAATTCCCTGTCTGCGCATGCGCAGAATGTGGACAACGGCCGAGACACTACTCCAGGCGGTTGCTCCCTCACCTAGGCTTCACATGGATACCGCACTCGACTCCATCGACCCAAAAGTAGCTCGCCTAGGCCCCAGAACGTCTATTTCCATACACTTTCTCTACTACGCATGCGCAGAATGACGTCAGTTCCACGTCACACCCAGCCCGTTGGAGACTCCCTCAGGTATGCTTTACATTGATACCTCACTCGATCCAATCGGCCCACTAGTGGCCCACCTAAACCCCAACACGTCTATTTCTATACTACGGCCAGACTGCGCATGCGCAGACTATTGACAACGAACGACACACTAGCCCAGGCGGATGCTCCCTCATGACAGCTTCAAAATAAGACCTCATACGACACCATAGGATCATTAGGGGCTCACCTAAACCCTAACACGTCTATGTCCACACCCTTTTCCCAGAATTCCCTGTCTGCGCATGCGCAGAATGTGGACAACGGCCGAGACCCTAGTCCAATCGGATGCCCCCTCACATAGGCTTCACATGGATACCTCACTCAACTCCATCGGCTCATTAGTGGCTCACCTAGATCCCAAAACGTCTATTTTCATACCCTTTGTCTATTGCGCATGCGCAGAATGACGATATTCTGACCCCACATCCACCCAGTGGGATGCCCCCTCACATAGGCTTCACATGGATACCTCATACGACTCCATGGACCCACTAGTGGCTCACCTAGATCCCAAAACGTCTATTTTCGTACACTTGGTCTACCGCGCATGCGCAGAATGACCATATTTCAACCCCACACCCATCCAGTGGGATGCCCCCTCACATAGGCTTCACATTGATACTTCACTCGACTCCATCGGACCACTAGGGGCTCCCCATGACCCCAAAACGTCTATTTCCATACCCTTGGTCTACCGCGCATGCGCAGAATGACGATATTTCAACCCCACACCCACCCCTTCAGATGCCCCTTCACGAATGCTTCACATTGATACCTCATACAACCCAATCGGTACACTAGGGACCCCTCTCGCCCCTGAAGATTGCCGGAGAATGCCGGAGAATTTGATCACCCACGACATTGTGGGAAAAACCCACTGAGACTACTTTCTGTCCGCGGAGGAATACAAAGGTTACAGGTTGCCGGAACTACTTTGACCTCCACGTGACCTTGAGCTGGTGGCGCCCCCTGGCTCCCCAGAGGTGAAAGGCGATGGGGAGTGCCCTATACCTTTAACCTGGAAAAAAGGGAACCAAGAGTTACCTCCCTGGAAAATGGGGCCCTTCGTCACCTCTCTATACTACTTTCTATACTTCGATCTGACCCCGGTCTTATAGAATGACCATCAGCTGAACCTTGTCAAGCAAGGCAACTTACAGTTGAAAATCCAGTTTGCATGAGGCCTCTGAAGCTCCTTGAATGTGATTTGTTACATATAATTCGATAAAGTCGTCTGTCCCGTCTGGTTTTTCCACCTGATATGGACGCAAATGTGCTCGTGTGTGACCCATGGAAACGCAACGTCTTTCAAGGTGTGTTTGCTCGAGATATTTCTCGCTAGACCAAGTGTACCCTGTGGCGTACCAAGTATCTTCTTAACTTCCACCTGATGGATCAACATTAGGTTATGGTATAGTTGACAGAAAACCAAGGCGAACACTTTGTTCCTTATAACCTGCTATCGAATTCACCGAGACCTGACGGTCTTGATGGAGAGAGGTACAGAAACCTGGTGAAAACCAGAAAAAGTCAAACCTTGCAATGCCTCAGCTGGGTGTGTGGTCAATACCTATGCCATGCCCATTATAGTACAGATGTTTGGCGACTACACGCAAGCCGACGAACGAGATGTGCTGATGTATGGCTTTATCCAATTGGAGCGATATGCAAGAGGTGGGAAAAATTGACGACGTCTGGCGACTCAAGAGCAGCCATATGACGGTGGATTCTCTGACGTAGCCTTAGTATCTCAGCCGCGCTTTTATTGCAGATCTTCGTAAGGAGACTATAAAGTATCCACACGACCCTAGCACCGGCTTAAGTGGAATCAGATACGCTAGCCCGGGAGCTGTGATGACAGTAGTATATAAAGCGTAAATTGAACTAATTTTCACCCGGATGTAGAGGTAATTTGGGGCGGGATTGGGGCGTAAGTAGTGATCAGGTGCCGGCCCTGTTGGAAAATGGCGGCTGTTGGGTGCGGCCATTTTTAAAATCGAAAAATGCGTAAATTGAACAAATTTTGACCCTTATATAGAGGTAATTTGGGGCGGTTATGGGGCGGTGAGGGGTCATCAAGTGCATATAGGTCCGTCAAAGAGGTACTCTATTGAGACTGTATTCATCCGCATGGGAAGAGGGCTGTGTTTTTAGGCGGCCATTTTCGAACGGCGTGATTGACAGGCGGCCATTTTCGAACGCGGCGGCCATTTTCGAACGCGGCGGCCATTTTCGAACGTGGCGGCCATTTTCGAATGTTTTTGATTGACAGGCGGCCATTTTCGAACGCGGCGGCCATTTTCGAACGTGGCCGCCATTTTCGAACGCGGCGGCCATTTTCGAATGTTTTTGATTGACAGGCGGCCATTTTCGAACGCGGCGGCCATTTTCGAACGCGGCGGCCATTTTCGAATGTTTTTGATTGACAGGCGGCCATTTTCGAACGCGGCGGCCATTTTCGAATGTTTTTAGGCGGCCATTTTCGAATGTTTTTAGGCGGCCATCTTGGATAGAAAAACGTATAAAAGGGGATAATTTTTAAGGGTGGGTGTATTCATTGCACTACCTTACTTACCTGACCTGACCAGCCTGCCTGCCTGCCTACCTGCCTGCCTGCCTGCCTGCCTGCCTACCCTGCCTGACCACTAGCCAGCCTGCCTGACCACTAGCCAGCCTGTCTACCTGCCTGTTTGCCTGTATGAGACGTGGAGAAGCTTTTCATTTTACCAGTGCAAATTCACCAGCCTATTACACCGTTTTTGACCCGCCTGAGCCCACAGTCATGCAGTCATCCGAGCTAGTTACGCTTCAAAAGTACCGTGTTCGCCTGATTGATGAGATGCAGCATGTGGCTGAACTATGTGATTTGCTTATGGAGGAAAACATACTCCTGAAACACGGTCGCGAAGATATCATGGCTCAGAACACCATTTCAGGACAAAAGAGAGCCCTCATCGATGGTCTACTGCGCCGTGGCCCCTATGCATTTCTAGCCTTCGTGGAGGCGCTGAAGAAGACGGGAAATGAAGAACTAGCAGATCTACTTCAAGCCCACGTTGTACAAGATGATGATATCTTAGCCACGCACACCACCCAAGAGCGTACACCTGCCAAACGCGGTGCACGACCCAAGCGGTCTCGACTAACACCTTTAGAAATACCTGAGCAAGTGCCTGAGCCAGTGAAACAAGAAGAAGAGGTGCAACTTCCTATGTCTGTGCAGCAGATCAATAACATTATCCAGCAGGCCTACCAGACAGCCCACACCAACATTTGGGAGCTCTCAGCCTATTTGACTGTGAGTGTCAAAGACGAAGAAGTGCATTTTAACGTACCGGCCTTTAACGACAGACCAGCTAGGCATATCGCCTTAACGTACGACACCTGCCTAAAACTACAGACCATTGATTCCCCCCTCGATGCAGTCATTGAACAGCAGGCACGTGACGAGGTGAAATTTTATGTGGGTGACGACATCTTTGTCAGCTGTGGTACATTCAACGACCAGCTCCTGGTGCATATACGGAAATGGAAAATGAGGTTAGATACGCAACAGCGTGTTCCTTGTCCTCAGGGTGTCACCTTGAAAATAACGGCGTGGCGGAAGTTGCAGAGTCTCACAGCTATAATTCATGAAGCCCTGTCTACCCAGGTGACTCAGTATATTTGTAAGAAGTACATCGACACATTCCTGGATCATGTCAGACCTCGCATTCGACACTTGCGTATCCAAGCATGTGCAGGCTGTGTGAACAACAGCCCGATAAACATGCATACGTGTCTGGAGAATAGTATACCATCATACGCGCTGATCACTGAGGCACTACAGGACGTGACCGAGGAGCAAATTGCCCTGGCGTTGGAAGCTGCCTGCGCTCCCAGAATTCCACGTGAACAGATTGCTACCTACATCTACGTGCACCAGGGGCGGAAAGACGATGATGAGTTCAAACAAGTCTTGTTGCATAACTATTGAACATTTCAAGTCTTGTGTTGAAAACATTCAGACATTTACCGTATTCCTACATGCTACGTTGATGCATAACTATTGAACATTTCAAGTCTTGTGTTGAAAACATTCAGACATTTACCGTATTCCTACATGCTACGGTCATTCAAGCGCCTTCATAGCGTATAATTGTATTAAAAATTCAATACCCAGAGTTTTACTGTGGTGAAGACGTTCATTCTATTGTGTTAGTCTTGTTGTATAAATATTGAACATTTTCAAGTCTTGTTGCATTGAAAACATTCAGATATTATCGTATTCCTACATGCTATGTTCATTCTCTATGTTCATTCTCTATGTTCATTCTATGCGCGTTGAAGCGCCTTCATAGCGTATAATTGTATTAAAAAATTCAATACCCAGAGTTTTACTGTGGTGAACACGTTCATTCTATTGTGTTAATAAAAATAGTAGAAAATTCAAAAATGAGTGTTAGTGTTCATTGAGTGTGGTGATGGGAGCTGGTGTTGTGCTTTGAGTTAGAAGTTCTCTTTCGAAAACATTGGGTGGCCCTGAAAAGGGCCTTTGGAACATGTAAGGGGTTACATGGTTGGGACCAGGTCGGGTGGCCCTCTCACACTACACACCGGGCATTTCAACGCTACGAGTTTACACACTATGGGGGTGATATCGCGCGTAGGCTCTGTTATTCGGGCATGTCGGTGTATACAACCTATACACAAGGCTTGATGGCCACAGGGGAAAATGGCGTAGTTGGCATAGTTATTACAACATTCCACGCAGCGTAAATATTGTGCTGCTTTGCATTCTGTGTTTGGCGCCAGTCTTCTTGCTATGACATTAGTGTAGTACACGATGTCTTCCTGCTGCTGCTGCTGTAAATGTCCCATTTCTTGTTGTTCTTTTTTTCTATTTTCTTGGTCTTGTTGGACATTTTCTGTTGCTTGTGGCTGTAAAATACCCATCTCTTCTTCTTTTCTCCTTTCTGTTTCTTGGTCTTGGGCTTGGGTTTGATGTTGTTGTTTGTAGATATCTTCTAGCACGGCGTCAATTTGGTCAAATCGTTGATATTCCAGTGCCGTAACATCCGGTGTGACTTGTGCTCCTGGGTGGTCTTCATTATCGCCGCCCTGTGGTTGTTCTTCATCTTAAATAGATCTTGTATAATATTATCCAGCCATGGCTCATCAATGTACCATATCGATGTTCTCTAGCGGTTGTAGTTGATCATTTATCATGAACTCTTGTAACAGGTTGTCAATATCCTCAATATCCATGGTTTGAGCTTCAGCCAGGGATGACTCCATGACTGTGGGGTCAAAAACGGTGTAATAGGCTGGTGAATTTGCACTGGTAAAATGAAAAGCTTCTCCACGTCTCATACAGACTGGCATAATTGTGAATGAATCACTAAATACTGCGCGCTATTTATAGTGTAACGCGCGGACGTGAGCGTAATCTTTATATCATATCTTTGCGCTGGCCTAGGCAGAAATTTTGTGTGTGTTTGTTTTGCAACTTTAAACCGATGTGATTTTGCAATAAATGCGAGTGGACGTATACAATTTATTTCAACTTGAATTAGGGGAACTCATCGTGCAGCATTGAAAATTTCAGAAGGCTAGCGGTAAGCGAACCCGCTATTTTTAATCCTTTTATCGATTTTTAGACCCGTAACGTTGAGTAGGGTAGTATGGAAAACGCAGTACACTTGAAATAAATCGGTTTACCTCCGTAAAAATACATCAGGTATTTTATAATGTGACCCTGAAAATTGCAGCACGTTTATCGAAAAGAAAAAGTAGGAATTTTTATCGTATTACACCGGCTACGGTAACACAGCGCTATACAGTGTGCAGGCAAATGCGAGTACAGCTATGCATGGCTCTAACATGGCGGCTAAGGTTAACATGGCGGTTAATCCGCCATGTTTTAAAAGGGGCGTGATTGACAGGCGGCCATTTTCGAACGCGGCGGCCATTTTCGAACGGCCTACAAGGTGCCTACGCCGAGGTCCGCGCGACCACCCTTCCTGGGTTAACTCACAATCCACATATTTTGCACGAAAATTCACCTAGTGTCAATTCCTACGTTAAATGATTGCATGTATTGATATAACATTACGGTTGGCCCTGAAAAGGGTCTTTGGAACATGTACAGCACTGTATTGGCGCCATTCCTGGGTGTCGTCAGAATCCCTTCATTTTGCACCAAATTCACGTAGTGTCAATTCCTATGTTAAATGATTGCGTGTATTGATAACATTAGAGTCGATGCTGATTGGTGGCCTACAAGGTGCCTACGCCGAGGTCCGCGCGACCACCCTTCCTGGGTTAACTCACAATCCACATATTTTGCACGAAAATTCACCTAGTGTCAATTCCTACGTTAAATGATTGCATGTATTGATATAACATTACGGTTGGCCCTGAAAAGGATCTTTGGAACATGTACACCACTGTATTGGCGCCATTCCTGGGTGTCGTCAGAATCCCTTCATTTTGCACCAAATTCGCACTAGTCAATTCCTATGTTAAATGATTGCGTGTATTGATAACATTAGAGTCGATGCTGATTGGTGGCCTACAAGGTGCCTACGCCGAGGTCCGCGCGACCACCCTTCCTGGGTTAACTCACAATCCACATATTTTGCACCAAATTCACCTAGTGTCAATTCCTGGTTAAATGATTGCATGTATTGATATAACATTACGGTTGGCCCTGAAAAGGGTCTTTGGAACATGTACACCACTGTATTGGCGCCATTCCTGGGTGTCGTCAGAATCTCTTCATTTTGCACCAAATTCGCACTAGTCAATTCCTATGTTAAATGATTGCGTGTATTGAGATAACATTAGAGTCGATGCTGATTGGTGGCCTACAAGGTGCCTACGCCGAGGTCCGCGCGACCACCCTTCCTGGGTTAACTCACAATCCGTATATTTTGCACCAAATTTGTGCATGGTTGGCCCTAAAACACTGAGAAAAAAACCCCTGTGTGTTGGAAGGGCTAGGGGTTGGCCCTGAAAAGGGCCGTTGAGGTGGGGGCAGGGATTGTTTTTTGGAGCTGGAGATTGGTAATTATATAGAATATAGAGGACATGATGTATGACCTGATTTGAATTGAATGTGCCAAGTTAGAAGTTTCCCCTTTCGGTAGATTGGGGTGGCCCTGAAAAGGGCCTTTGGTTGGCCCTGAAAAGGGCCGTTGAAGTCAATTTGTTTACCCTGTTTTATTCAGGAGGAGTTTGCCTGTCTACTCCGTAAAATCGCTGATGGAAAAGTACCGGTACGGTTGCAAGGCGTACCGGCCAGGCTGTTGTTGTTGTTGTTCTTCAGCGACTGGAAGATCTTGTAGGAAATTGGCTGGTGGGATTCGTGGCAATTCGTCAATATTGACGAATTCCGGCTCTTGTTGTTGTTGTGTTGGTGGTGGAGGAGGATGTAACTCCTCCATTGCTGTCTTTAAATGGCTGAGCCAGGCCTCATCACTGACCGTCCTGGCCAGCACGATGAGAGCACGGAGATTCTGGGCTGCCTCCGGAGTGAAGTCATTGTCGACGTGCCGGCACCATCTCCGTACCTCCCCCAGCCAGAAATCCTTCACGGCCTTTATCATAGTCTTCTTCTGTCTCCGGGCAATCTCCCGCTGTATCTCCGCCAGTCGCCCGGAAGCCCCTGTCGTTGACATTTTCGCCACTCTGCTGTTCATCTTCTTCAATATGTATGTATACGTCTTTATGGTATGTAAAAGGTGAATGGAATGGCGCTGACCACGCCCCCGCTGGCTTTATACTGAAATACAGTAGATTTTCATTGGCTGTTTCAACCTAGGTGATGCTGGCTTCATTGGTTCTTTTTAGCGATAGCGGATTGGCTCTTTTTATAGACAGCGGATTGGCTCTTATTCGCGTCTGCTGATTGGTCAATATAGTGGACCCCAACCCTTCCTGGGTTAACTCACAATCCACATATTTTGCACGAAAATTCGCACTAGTCAATTCCTATGTTAAATGATTGCGTGTATTGAGATAACATTAGAGTCGATGCTGATTGGTGGCCTACAAGGTGCCTACGCCGAGGTCCGCACGACCACCCTTCCTGGGTTAACTCACAATCCACATATTTTGCACGAAAATTCACCTAGTGTCAATTCCTACGTTAAATGATTGCATGTATTGATATAACATTACGGTTGGCCCTGAAAAGGATCTTTGGAACATGTACACCACTGTATTGGCGCCATTCCTGGGTGTCGTCAGAATCTCTTCATTTTGCACCAAATTCGCACTAGTCAATTCCTATGTTAAATGATTGCATGTATTGATATAACATTACGGTTGGCCCTGAAAAGGATCTTTGGAACATGTACACCACTGTATTGGCGCCATTCCTGGGTGCCGTCAGAATCCCTTCATTTTGCACGAAAATTCACACTAGCCAATTCCCATGTTAAATGATTGCGTGTATTGAGATAACATTAGAGTCGATGTACACAGCGCTGATTGGTGGCCTACAAGGTGCCTACGCCGAGGTCCGCGCGACCACCCTTCCTGGGTTAACTCACAATCCACATATTTTGCACGAAAATTCGCACTAGTCAATTCCCAGGTTAAATGATTGCGTGTATTGAGATAACATTAGAGTCGATGCTGATTGGTGGCCTACAAGGTGCCTACGCCGAGGTCCGCACGACCACCCTTCCTGGGTTAACTCACAATCCACATATTTTGCACGAAAATTCACCTAGTGTCAATTCCTACGTTAAATGATTGCATGTATTGATATAACATTACGGTTGGCCCTGAAAAGGGTCTTTGGAACATGTACACCACTGTATTGGCGCCATTCCTGGGTGCCGTCAGAATCTCTTCATTTTGCACCAAAATTCACCTAGTGTCAATTCCTATGTTAAATGATTGCGTGTATTGATAACATTAGAGTCGATGCTGATTGGTGGCCTACAAGGTGCCTACGCCGAGGTCCGCGCGACCACCCTTCCTGGGTTAACTCACAATCCGCTGATTTTGCACCAAATTCACCTAGTGTCAATTCCTAGGTTAAATGATTGCGTGTATTGATAACATTACAGCCCGAATCATCACGGACTTTCACGAAGGGTGAGGGTAGAATAAAAACTATAACGTATACGGGTACGGCTAGAGAGAGGTGCGAAAAAAAACCTATAACGTGTACGGCTACGGACTAGGGTTTTTTAATAGACACGAGTCATCACGGACTTTCACGAAGGGGAGAAGTGCATCCCCTTCGATATATACAGACTTGCCTCGTCGATGTTCAATAAAATTCATGAAAAAACACAAAAATGATGGTTTTTTGACTTTTTTTTTATTTAAGTCAACAAGAATGTATACACTATGTACAAATAGAATACAGGTGGTATGTACAATAGAATAGTAGTGGTATATACAAGTGGTACAAAAAAGTTCTGTCAGGAGTAGGATTCGAACCTACGTCCGGCATTTCGCCGACCAGCACAGTTAACCGGCGCCTTAGACCACTCGGCCATCCTGACTTTTACAGTTTTTAACTGGTGTATCAACAATCATATAGTGTGTGTTCGACATTTTTTCACAAGTCCAAGTAAGTGGTGCTCACACCATCGGCCAGCACTTTCCGTTTCGGGTAAAAGAAAGTAAAGGCGTCTCGTTGCTGGATGTACGTCCGCATCTGGTGGTCGACTACCCGAAATCCTCGGTTAGTTCCACTCGCACTGGCCTGACTTTGCAGCACGTTCAAGTACAAGGCTTTGTCGATGTTGGGATCGCGCCGGTTCACCCCTTTGCAGCTAAACTTATTTTCGTCTCCTCCGTAACAGTAATACGTCTTGGAGGAGAGAGCAATCATAGCATCACCACTCCACTCCAGCTTGAAGAGACCCGGTGTACGCTTATCGTACTGGTAATGGTCACGTGCAGGTAACCACTGGTCCCGTTCCGCTTCATACTCTGCCCGTAACTCCGGTTTCACCAGGGACTCCCAATCCGCATTAGAGACGGCCATGTAGGCCGAGTCCGTATCCATCTCCATGAGTTGCCAGTCTGATGCATTAAAATACACACCCATGAAATCATAGAGAAACTGCAGCATCCTCAGCTTGGCCACATGGTATACCATACATCCAATCTGCAGGGGTAGGTTGTAACGGATAGTCTTCTTGGCTGAACTGACTTCATACGTGTCGTCATCGATGACCTCCACGGAGCGAAACAGAGGAGAATTCACTTTTTTGCGGGCTTGGGCAGTAGTACAAATGCTCACGTTCACGTGCTTATCCTGATTCGTGACTGTTTTTCCATAGTAACCATTGCCCGTCAACTTCCAAGATTGACCGATGATGGCCTTACTCGGGTCTTGGTCACCTTGACGACGGGCCGACGTCACGATGTCGGCATTCTCCGCAAAACAAGCGTCGGGTACGTACTGTATCACTTGGTATATTTTGGTAATTTCCAAACCGTGGCTCATGTACCACTGCAGTAAGGGAGTGCCCAGCAAGATTTTCTCTGCCCACATACTGCCAATCAACATCCGTCGAGGTCGAGGCAAACACTCGTGTTGCTTCGCATAGGCCCCCATGGTGTCTCCAATATCATCCCGACCCACCAGCGTGTTCTTAAAGATGGGCGGGCACTGGGCGAAGAGGGGCTTGAGAGTGTCGGGAACATGCAAATCACATTCGACAAAGCCGTAGAGGTCCCCCGAACGAATGGCGTCGAACATCTGTGGCAGACTCAGGAGTCGCCGACGACTCAACGGGTACTCGCGCTCTTTTAGGAAACGCCGTAAATGGGGTAGGGCCTGGCACATGGTGTGAAATTCACACTCCCACATTTCGATGAGATGGTATCCTCTCTCTTTGACGTCATCACCGTTCTCCTGCACTTCTTCCCGTAATTCTTCTGCCGATTTCCCACGTCGTTCGTTGAAGCGTCCAGCGCTGAAATGGCATCCGTGGCCGTGCCAATAGCAACCGTAAAATTGAAATACGGTCGGTGTCCTACCCACCAGGGCAAACCCATCGACGGGAAGTCGACGATCTCCTATCCGCTTCTCTGTGGCGTTGGTCTGGTGTCGTATATAAATTGCCCGTCGATAGGCTTCCCAATTCAACCACTGATCAGCCAGATGCTTGTAGGGAGTACGTTGCGGTGTAAAATGCCGACCTTCCGCCAACCAACGTGTATAATGGCCACTGGGCATAGGTTGGGCCAGAGACCACAGGTACAAGGCATTCGCATCGAAACCGATGATCTTAGCACAGGGTTTTCCACTGGGGAGAGTAGTGACGTCCTTCTCGTGATAACGGTGAAAAATAAGACTCGGTCCGCCGACAATGTTCTGCTTTAGACAATCATGCATGTCTGCATCTTTTTGCTGTATCAGCGAGAAGTACGTAGGACACTCTTGAAAAAGATGGCGAAGCGCCAGACCCGGTAAACTCAAGCACTCCTTGAAGATGTCGACGTGCATCTCGCGACGAAAGAGTTGAACCATTTTCTCGGCCGCTTCCAGGAAAGGAACCACATCTAAGTTATTATACCATATCAGGAAATCTCGCAAGGTCTGCATATGTTGATCGTTCCATACCTGCTGTAGTTCCCGGTACGTGTCTTCCGGACATTCCACTTGCTTCAAATCATCAAAGAAGGCATCCCGGGGTGGCAACTGTGTTTCCTGCAAACGGTCGAGCGTTGATATATACGTGTAAGGGAACTTCCCTTTGGTTTGTGCACAGTTATACGCCTTGACCCACTGATCATAGCTACAATTAGGAGCTAAGTAGTTCCGTACATCCAGGAAATGAAGTGATGTGGTAGTGAGGGCCATATGATTACTGATCTTCTTGATGATGGACTTGATGGTATTCGCCTGGGCCAAGTAGGGGTAGAGAAATTGCTTCACCATGTTCAAGTCATATCGCCCTGAGTTGAAACCCAGCACCGGTAATGACCTAGATATTGTAGGAAGCGCACTTTCAATTTCTGCGCATACGGTTTCGGTAAAGGCACATCCTGCGACTGCATGGACTCCGGCTGCGACTCCGGCTCCGACTCGGACTCTTCATCGTCACTAAACGCTACACCCGGTATAGGAATCCGATCGGTCAGCTGGTCCAGTACGTCCTGGAACTTGGACACCAACAATTCCGTACTGGCCGCACTGACTTCCTCTAAATACTCCATCATGCGGGTGATCAACTCATGGGAATCCCCGGTAGACACGAAACAGACCGGTGCAGCGTCATAGCCAGGTACGTTGCTGGAAATGCTGACACTCAGGGGAATATGGCGCTGGGTCCACTGCGTTTTCGCTGAAAACAGGTCCATGGGTTCCAATAGGGCCTCAAAATCGTAACACGCCCGGTAGGGGAAATAACGGTCCGCCTCCGGTATGATGAGACCCTCATCGGCCAGGTCCTCGAAAATAGTAGGCGTATTATGATACACACCACCAGGATAGGCTCGCTTGACACTGTTGTCACAACTCTTCTCGTGTCGATGTAAGTCGGTGGAACGGTCAAACACCCGATGGCATTGGGCACAACTGTAAGACTGGGCGTACTGGCTCATCTTGCAGATCAGCGAAAAATGACTGACGCCATTGTAGTCGAAGACATTGACTTCCATCGTAGAAGCATACCGTTCTGTTGAACGACGAACCAATTCAGCCACAAATGTATCCTCCTCGCATCGTAATCGGTATACCATGATATTGATGTTGAACAGTGTTTCCACATCATCCAAATTGTTGAACGGGACTCCACGGAAGTGCCGCTCATCCAAGTCTTGCTGCTCTAAGTACTGCTCCCAATAGTCATTGGCCACTTTGTCACAACTCTGGGGATGACACTGGTCCAGATGCACGGCCAAACACCGAAACAGACATTTCCGGTCTTTGTAGGGTCCGTTTATCCCTGCCGTTAATGCATACAGTCCATGTCGATGAAGCAGCCAAGGGGGTAGTAGTACAGGAGCACCGATAGGATGATTTCTCATTTTTGTGACGAAAAATGTGACGTTGGTCACCCTTTCCACAAGCCATTGGGTATTGGGGCGTTGCAACCGGGCCCATTCCAATGGGTCCAACGTAGTCAATTGGTCGATGAGTGGCTGCAGGGAAATGGCATTCGTCACCGTGATTGGCTTGTCAAACACATACGTATTATTGCTGGGATAATAATACCGCAGCTGGTCTGTCTCTTTATGGCGAAGGATGTATCCAAAAGTGAGATTCAACTTGAAGGCTGTGACCTGGTCTGTGAAAATGTTCTCCGCATAAGTAGACAAATACGTAAGATCCTGCAGTCGAAAGTTATACAAGTCCAATAGACGACGGTCACGGTGAAAACAATGGCGTATGGTAGCCCAGTGTCGTTGATAAATGTCCCTCACACGCTCGTCTTCAGGCAAGACTTCAACCGGAGGTACTGCTGGGCCCCAGGGAAAATCTTCTCTACGTCTCATGCTTTCGTCTAATACAAGCTGGTAGCCAAACAGGCAGGTAGACAGGCTGGCTAGTGGTCAGGCAGGCTGGCTAGTGGTCAGGCAGGGTAGGCAGGCAGGCAGGCAGGCTGGTCAGGTAAGTAAGGTAGTGCAATGAATACACCCACCCTTAAAAATTATCCCCTTTTATACGTTTTTCTATCCAAGATGGCCGCCTAAAAACATTCGAAAATGGCCGCCTAAAAACATTCGAAAATGGCCGCCGCGTTCGAAAATGGCCGCCTGTCAATCAAAAACATTCGAAAATGGCCGCCGCGTTCGAAAATGGCCGCCTGTCAATCAAAAACATTCGAAAATGGCCGCCACGTTCGAAAATGGCCGCCGCGTTCGAAAATGGCCGCCTGTCAATCAAAAACATTCGAAAATGGCCGCCACGTTCGAAAATGGCCGCCGCGTTCGAAAATGGCCGCCGCGTTCGAAAATGGCCGCCTGTCAATCACGCCGTTCGAAAATGGCCGCCTAAAAACACAGCCCTCTTCCCATGCGGATGAATACAGTCTCAATAGAGTACCTCTTTGACGGACCTATATGCACTTGATGACCCCTCACCGCCCCATAACCGCCCCAAATTACCTCTATATAAGGGTCAAAATTTGTTCAATTTACGCATTTTTCGATTTTAAAAATGGCCGCACCCAACAGCCGCCATTTTCCAACAGGGCCGGCACCTGATCACTACTTACGCCCCAATCCCGCCCCAAATTACCTCTACATCCGGGTGAAAATTAGTTCAATTTACGCTTTATATACTACTGATAACAGATCGACTCAAAGAAATCACTCATCTACAGGCACATCATATTTAGACTATAAAAATGAAGCGGGCCTTCTCTCTCGTCGACTGTATGACAAAAGAGATGATTACAATTTCGACATCGTAAACTACATATCCCTTTCTGGACAGTAATATTCCAGTGGGACCTGCATATGGCGTATACATATCACGCCTAGTAGCATTTGCTAGATCCTGTGTTAAATGTGATGATTGTAATCAACGTCACAAAACACTGTTGCAGAAACTTATGAAACAGGGCTACACCACCAAGCGCCTCCACTCAAAGTTTCTCAAATTTGGCGATACATATCGCATGCTGATCGCAAAATACGAGCGTAGCGTGCAAGATCCATAGCGTTACGTTTCGTAACTTGTGTCTAATTCCGCTTAACCCGAGGCTATGGGCCGTATGAACCCATGTACTTCAAGATCCTCATGTGCTCATATGAACAGTCACAATCAAAACGTGACTGAGATACATCTTTCTTTAGATGACGACTTTACAACGAATATTATGGATTAAGAATACTGATCAGCGTTAGGGATTTGATATTTTTGGAACATCATGATGTCTTGCCAGCATCATTGAAAACTGTTGACCGCTTCTCTCTTGCAGGAAACAAGCCTATGTTTATGTATACAATGATTGTCTTTTTGAATTTGGTGCTAATACTGTTATATGGAATATGGAATAGGTCTTTGGATTATGGACGCGGATATTCTCTAATGGACGACGGCTGAATTATGAATGACGGACCAGACGCTTGTAATCATCTGATGTTAATGGATGAGCATCGAGGACATCTGATGGAGTAAACGCCTCGACAGGGGTAAACCCGGTAAATGCAAGAATACCCAGAAAAACTAACCTGCAAACGGCTTAAAATTTCCACCAAAACAATAAACCTACATATATTTGTCGAATGACATGTATAGAGGGCGGACCTCGGAGACTAACAATTCACCAGCAAAAATCCTACCATATTCAGGTAATAAATTGCAACGATATGCAAGAGGTGGGGAAAATTGTGCACGCCCCCTTCTGAGCCTTAGTTTCCACGTGGTTGCTCTAACGTTGTTGTTGTTTATTTAAAGGAGTACTTACCTTATTTTTGAGTGTGACTATATTTATCAGCAATCGTATTCCAAACCTTATTATATTAAACTTACGTTGATAGAATGCGAAATAAAAGAAATATTGAATATTTCGTTGCTCGCCAAGGGGTGTATTGGGCGCCGCCATTGCAGCACTGCGTGACGTTTTTAGATGAGCGGAAGTGAGTGTATACTCATCTAAAAACGTCACAACGTCATGGAGATTTAAGGTTGATCGTGTTGGTCATGCCGATAATTCGCACGAGAAGGAACCGAGTAAATCCACTGACATTCTAGTTGATTTTAGTAGTTGAAGTGTAATCATGAAAATGTTTACGAACTTAGAAGCATCGTCGTTCAACTCAAATCACTGGACAATTGCAGAGGACGCTCCTTTAGTTTAACGCTCAGCTTCAAATTTTGTCCAAATTGAATCGGGCAAGTCTCAGTTGAAAGACTTGGAGAAGAAATTATTCATATGGTGGAGATAACCTAAACCACTTTCCTTTTCGGAATTATCCCCGTTGGATTTGCCGCGCCAGTTTTATTCTCGAATTGAACTCTTACTCGGAGTAATTCAAATCTCCGTAGTTGGATCGTCCCTGGATCAAGCGTTAGCCGTGACGTTGTCCTGAATGCTGACGTCATCAGTGACGTCATCCCACAGGCAACATGGCGGCGCCCAAATCGACCTCAAAGCGGAAACATGGCTTCACAAATTGTAATAAAAATAATAGTTTGTCGCCCTCAACGACAGTTAAATTGTTGGTTATATTTCTTTAAGAATCTAACCTTTGTAATAGGAGCCAATATAAAATAAGGTAAGTACTCCTTTAATAAAAACCCATTTAGGCTTATGAGGGCACTGAACAGTTACCCATTTAGGCTGACTGAATTGACAGTTTCCAGCTGGTGTAGTTGAAAAAAGTGCACCCTTTTGCATAAGGGTGCACTTCAGCTATTTTTATCAAAAGTTTTTTAACCAAGAGTTTTCTCTCCTTGTTGGCGGGTGGGTCTTCTCGCGGACTGTGTCATAAAAATGAGCAAGAAGGAAGAAATTCATCGATTTTCCTCTCATCCAAAGGGTGAGTGAATCATTGTTCATGTGTGAAACACTAGTGATTTTAAATAAAGTGCACCTGCAACATTCAGAAAAATTTCATTTGACTATACTTTCAATTGCTCGATTTCTGTGAAAACGACATCGTATGAAATCCCCTCAGGACGAGAAAAACAACAAATCTTGCATTTTCAATGTGACACACTTTAAAACTGTCCAGTGCCCACCACCTGCGTTTATGAGCAAGTGCATAGTTCCAAAATTGGCTATGTGAGCTGTACTCAAATAAAAGTTACGTTTACCGAACCATTTAAATCAAAACTGAATATTCCGGGCTTCAATGCCTCGATTTTGTTTATTTAAGAAAATACCCCATGGCAATTCTGGTGCGAATCTGCGGTTGACTGATCACTCTACCCTGTGTTTCAGTACGTTAGATAAAATAGATTGGGGTACGAAACGGAGTCGAAGCACACCCGCATGCGTCAGGACTGGAGCCTGGCGGCCATCATCCAGCTTATCATGCCGATCAAGCATAGGTACAAGTGTGCATGTATCACCCAGGTCTCTTTGACAGGTTTAAAAATGCAAATTTTCACAAGATGTTCAAAAATGATGATCCATTACATCGCCAGCTTGGAAAATTTCCAGGGGTTATGGCGCACACATTGTAACAAGTTTGAACCAGTTTAAACCGGTTGTACTAAACCAGCTAGCTCAATGAAAGCGGGCGCTCTGGCCCGTTTTCGGCAGACACCACGCCAAGATCTTCACCTGTTGAGAAAAGATGCCGGCGTACTGACAAGCGTCATATGACCTCACAGCAGCCAATATTTTGAGTACATATCTAAAAACATCAGTACAAGAACCAATAATGATCCCTGTGACGATTTGTATCTCAGCCACGCTTAAATTGTAGCTTTTCGTGTCGACCACTTGAATGTCATGCGCACACGGTCCCTAGCACCGGCTTGAGCGGTATTAGATTCAAATATTCAAGAGCAATGATTTAATAGCCCTATCAAGTATTCTGATAGAACGTTCTGAACTGTGTTAGATAGAATAGACGACCCAAACAGGGAAAGTATTAGTAGAACGCAAGTTCGTATTCAGAACACAAGTCTGTGAGGCCTGACGCTTCACCATGTTAACAACAGTCACAAACTACTGTCACAATGATGTGTACAGAGGGAAAACCTCGAGGACGAAACGTCCACCAGCAGAATCTCGCCACATACAGATAACAATCAAACGCAACATATAAAGGTTGTGGGAAAAGATGCCGACGTACTGACAAGGAAGAGATATGACCTCACAAGACAATATTCCGAGTACGTACATATAAAACATCATAAGAACCATCCCTGTGACGATTTGAGTCTCAGCCTCGCTTTCATTGCAGCTGGTCATGTGGACATCTTGAATGGCATGCCCACACGACCCTTAGCACCTTCTTGAAGAGTATTAGATACAAAGATCCAAGAAATGATGTAATAGCTATATCAATTCATCTGATGGTAGGTGATGGACTATGTGACCATTAGATAGAGTAGACGGCCCAAACGGGGAAAATATTGGTAGAGTGCAAGTTCTTATACGAACGCAAGTCAATGAGGCCCGAATCGTCCGTAAGTGGTTCTTCTGTTTCCTTCTCTCTATAGGACAAATTCTCACGTGATCAAATGTGGTCGACGTTTCTTCATAAATTATACCCACGTCATCAAACATGGCGCTCGCATACTTGATTATGACTGGTCGAGTGCTTGGACTTTAACCAGTTTTCCTCCTGAACCTGCATCCCGATCTTACTCATCATTCATCAGTCGAAATTGTAACCGTTACTTTAAATGTTGACTGTTAGATCAAATTGTGATCTTAACACCATATTGTGTGACAGTTACTCATATTTTGACCATTACTCATATTTTCACCGTGATCATGATGACGTCACTACCTCCCTCCCTGATCATGAGCATGTAGCTTGAAAGCCCCATTCTTCCACTACTTCAAATCCTGATTCCGTAACCACGGAAATGTCACTGTCTGCCAACTTGTTCGACTGAAAATATTCTTATATCTTCAGATAAGGAATGAAAGTAGCCAAATGCAGTTACCCATAGTAGACCTCGAAATATAATACAACCTTGTTTTTAAACTCAATCTATCGATACCGGGTATCAGATATACAGCACTCAATCGGACTACTGTCAGTAGTTAATACCATTATCGTGCGCGCAAAGCTACACAGCGTATCAGCTATGTAGCAGAATCATATAACAGCCAAGGAGATAGTCACTCTTATTTTGTATTTCATATGTTTTACGTTTATAAAAATGGTATGGTAAAGTTATTCGGATTTTTGAGACGTATAACTCATTCATTATAGCCGACAAGCATAAACCTGACATTTGCAATCCGTTAATACTGAAGCGGAATTTAAGCTCTTTATATTATCAGAGGAGCTCTCCAATCAAGTTCAATGTTTTTCAATTTTTTGAAATTGAGAGTAGACTGAGTATTCTCTCATCATTTCTTATGACAGTTTTGGTATCACTGAATATAGAACGACCACATGACGCACTAAATGACCTATGACACACCCGAGAGAGGTCATTGCCTAGCAAAGACCAATCGAAACTTCGCTTATATCCGGTGACAGACGCCGCAATCGCATTTTCGAGATACTCGTCCGAAAATGGCGGAAGGAGGACCTCCAGACTGCGAAACTCAGAAGACAGAAATTGGGAATTTGATTAAATTGCCACTTAAAAAGGGGGAAACATGGTGAGTTTATGGGTTCTGTTAAACGAAGTCATTGATGATGTGATGAATGTATTGGCCATTTCCACATAATAACGGTAGAATTCACCCAAACTACAGAAAAAGTATGACCTCATCGACATCGGGATTTCCCGATTCCGGTCGACATGACTTTCATTTCCCTTTTTCTTTTCAGATCGGTTATTTTACGTAAGATACGAAAGCAAAAGATACAAAAGCGAAATCCAATCGCATATTATTTCAAGTTTACTTTCTGCTATTGGCCCTCCATTTCACAGGGGGTCTACACAAAATATCGTGAAATAAACTGAGCAGTGACACAGGAATTTGTCGACACAACAACAACAACACCTCTGTGAAAAAACGACGGATGAAATAAGGCCAGTCTCTCGGTTTTAAGGAGAGTGATCATTCTCGCTCACCATCACTCTCGCTCTCCAATTTTTGTTCTCCAGGAGGGATTTTGATCGCTCTCCTGGAATCTGGAAATGTAATGGAGAGTTATATTGGAAAATAACTCTTGTACTATTCCCGCAAAACAATCTCCAGGATAGTGATCAACAACTCCCCTTGTTTTAAAGCACGAGTGACTCGAAGACTCCCCTCATTCTTAAGACATCACATTCCCCGTATATTCAGAACCTTGAACCCTGAACTGAGTGGCTTATGCAGGAGTCAAGTGAAACCCAGCACCAGGGTTTAGTGGGGACTTGGCAAATGAGAGTTGTTAAAATGCTTCAATGCCCTACCCCCTGGGGCAAAACATTGAAGTGAATCCCCACCTAAACCAAATACAATTTATGTCCCATCCCTAGGTAGAAGAAGTCTTAACTGAATCCCAAGACAAGGCTCGAATTAGGGTAAAAAAATTACATGCACAGTGTGCACCTAAATTTCTCATGTACATGCACAGCAATTTGCCTACATGCACCAAAAAAAAAAAAAAAAAAAAAATTTTTAAATCCTTGTTCGTAAATTTGTCCTGAAATCTGTCAACTTTTACAAGTTTGGGCTCTCCTAATGCCAGGTATCAGCACTTATATACAGGGTCTCACAGCGTCCTTCAAAAGAACTATTCTAAAAAATCAAATACATCAATATTTGGAAAAAATCAAATGTGTTTTGCCACAAAGTCATATACACGTATTCTGATGAATCTGACTTTGTGTTGAGATCACTCTTGAGGAGGTCATATGTATACTAAACACCATCTAAACACCATAACCACTTCTTACTATTTTTTTGTTAATTTTTCAAATGGACAAATTTACAGAAAATCAAATTATATTGGCCTCAACAAATTTCTCTGTTGTTGTTGTTGTTGCGGGATTCGCGTGTGTTTCTGCAACATAGTCGGGACTCCTCTACAGATTCAACTGCAGCCTGACTCTCACTTCTCACTTTTTCAGCAGAGTCAGTGTTTATTTGACAACAGGCTGCAGAAAAAAGCTTGAATGCTGCTGTGTTCACATTGTTTTGAACAGTTTGGAAATGTCACACACGAGATGAAGCGGACTAAGAAATAGTGTGGAGTGTCTGATGCGGAGATGCCCGAGATAAAAATACCCACGGGGGTAATTCAACGCACAGCGCACGCACATTTTCTAACAAATTTTTCAAGACAATTGGCAGTCTGCCATAAGCTATAGTCGTCGTGATCGATGGCCCATTTTTCAACACTTTGTTTGCAAATTTATGCAGCTACATGCACGCTGTGCACCTGCCGTTCAAAATTTACGTGCACCGTGGAAAAAATACATGCATTTGTGCATGTGTGCATTGCTAATTTCGAGCCTTGCAAGATAAACAGGACTGAAAATGGGTGAAAGCCCCACTCCCTGGGGCGTAAACATGTTGTGAATCCCCAGGTAATCCCCCACTAAGCCGGACCCTTGCCCGAGGTTGGGGGGGTGGGGATTTCGTTTGACTCCAGCATTACATGACACAACTAACGCTATAAGATAAGATAACTTCATTGTCACTAAAACACAGTCACATGGCTGGTTATATGGTCATTGGCACAAAATGACGAAAATACAACTGTCAGTGTGAAACAATAATATTTAACAAACCGGTTGAAGTATATATTACTGTATATATACATATACCAGTTACCAGTTGGACTAGTTGAAGTATAGATAGGCCTATACACTGATTTCCAAGGAACTAATAAGTTTCAGTCTTCAGCAAGTTCTCACATAGTATCAGGTATTTGGCAGTGAGGGTCAAAATAGATTTGGAGATACTTCCAAGTACCAATTTAATCTTTTCGGTTTTCTGTAAGTTCCTACGAAGTAGGCTACAGATCGCAAATTGTCCGGTAATGAGTCAGTCAGTCAGTCAGTCAGTCCATCCGAATCCTTTCGTCGGCAAAATAAGGAGAACCGTTGACATTATAACCTTGATTTTTGGCATGAACGTGCATTAGGGCATTGTTACCAGCAAGTTCTGATCTGAAATAATTCTGATTAAAATTAGATTGATAATTAACACTTCAGTATATTGTTATAGCAGGCCTTATTTTTTCAAAATCTGGCGTGAACGATTTACCGTTCGCGTGATTTTTTGCGTACGTAACCGATCGTTCGGTTACGCACCAAGTTCGCTGCGTAACCGATCGGTTACGTGAAAGGTTACGTAAATTTAATACATATTACCATTTGCTCAAGGACACGAACAATATACGAGAAAAAATAACTGCCGACCACGCTGACGTAATGCCGCTGCTCTCTCTTGCCCCGGTAATTGTGGCAAATTCAAACTGCTTGACATGGACAGTACGACACTTGACAGCCACATCGTGATATTTTCCCGTCACACGACTATTGTGTATTCACTAATGATTAATTGCCATACCATTTATAAACCGACGGAATCTATGCTTAATTTCTAATAGAACAGCTGTAAATCCAATCTGTAAACCCGCTCTAGTCCGTATCATCAGTTTGCCATGAGGCTTATGTCTGTCCCATTCTGATTTTGACTCCAGGGGTGAAAGAGCACGCATACACAATTAACTGTTTTCCCATTGTTCAAACAAAAAGATATTTATTCTCCCGAAACCATGAGAACATTACACTAGTGTGAAAAGAATAAAGATTATCTTACTGTTCATAAGAGAACAAATACCAACGAAATGCTATTTGATTTACGGAGAAACTTAACTACAATCCATCTCCCCCACAGTTTTCATTGTTTTTGGACATGAACCACACTGGCCGGGATAGACTCACTTGAGTCACTTGGCAAAATCAACAGGGGTGAAAGGTGCAACAAAGCTGAACACGAGTTCATATTTATTTGATCATATGAATATTTTATACCCGTCAAAACGGTGGCATTATTTCAATGACATAAGAATAAGGTAACGGTTCATTCGAATACAAAACCCAAGAATGATGGTGTTGTAATTTGCATGCGACGGTCTTTCCACCCCCCGTGATCACCAGACTTCATGATTGAGATCGCCCGGTGCTGGCAGCACGTGTTGAGGTCAACATGCTGTAAATGGCAGTGCTGACCTATTTCCATCTGGGCATGCGTAATTGTCTGGCCAGTGAAAACGAAACCACTCCGACACAAAGAATTTAACCAGGCCATAAGCAATTCATGATTTATCAAACAACCACGGCCGTGTAAATTAGCCTGCCAGTCGACAATAGGAGAAAGAGAAAGTGCACGGTATACGCGCAAATATAACTGTCGCCACTTATTTTATTTCCAGTTTGTGCAGACAGACACTGCCGACTTATGAAAATAAGCTAGCAGATAAAATTCGCCCCACGTGAACGGTGACCGTTCGCGTAAAATACGATTTGCGTAACCTTCACGTAACCTGAACGAGCGTTCGCGTCAAAAAATAAGGCCTGTTATAGATATATGTGAACTGTAGCCTTTAACGTGTATCCTATTTCACATTGGCCACATCAGGTTTGAGCCTTCAAATTCAGGTCAAATTACCCACAGCTAAAAATACCCTGTCCCACTGTATGCCACATGGCCCTATTACTGAGGTTAATCTTAACAACTGCATATACCCTCAAACAATCAGCGCTGTTTCCATAACGAAGCTGAGGTGGTTTAACGTTTATCAATGAAGAAAATCACCGATCAACCGCCATAGAATATAATGTGAAACAAGAAAACTGGATTAGTACATTCATCAGATTGCCGACACCCAAAATGTGTTGTCTCATATATCTAGATAACAACGTGATGTAGAGACGCTATTTATTCGTCTTTGTACCGGTTATGCTCAGGAGAATGACATCGAATCATTATTATCTTGTGCAGAGAAGGTGTTGGTCTTGAGTTGAATTACCGTAAACTACATAAATGCTACCTTTCTACTATAGTACTATATATAAAAATTTGTTGTATTGTTGGGAAAATAATGTGATTCAAAAGTTGTTTTGATCCTGGACAAGGGCACTGAAAACCATTAAAGAGATGTAAATGTATTTTCACACGTAAAGCTTGAAATCTACTGAACCTATATTATTCAATCTGTTTCCTTTAATTAAAAAATTGTAAAATTAAATCGGCGATCGTTATTTATTTTGGAATGAAGGCGCATTAGGAGACTGTTACCAACAAGTTCTGAGCTAACCTACTTTTGATGAAAATTTCTGGTGATTTTTGATGAAAATCACTGGCGATTCTGACTTAGGCGGTGCCCATCTTAATATAGGCAGGATTTCAACTGGGGGTGGGGATTTCCAAGAGTTCAGTTCGCGTTCGAGTCCTAATGCCTACTGTACTTCGTAGGTCCTGTGACGTTGGTCACACTGCCATGTTTGAGAAGTATGGATGCATTTTCTGTATTGATGAATGACACTCGTATACTATACTTATAGCTTTGACATTCAAATAAGACATGATATTCATCCTCGATAGATTGACATGAACAACGTGTACCCAAGCGCTCAGTTCTAGTTATATTCTTGTATCGGCCAATTTCTATTTCTAATTTATGTGCACTAATTCTGTAGCGGCAGAGAACACTTCTTAATTCCTTGAAAACGACAAGATCCACATAACTGGCACGATTAAATGAAGAGGTCATTAAAGACAGAACTGTAAGTTTATCAGATAAGTGGATAGCAGATAGTACATCCTGCATTGCACTATCCTTAGGTCTACGAATTATGATTCCTATGTTTCATTTCATAATATGGGACTGGTTAATATACATGTATCCAAGTCCACAAGAGTCTAAAAGCATACGTATATACATATACTGACTAGTACTGTACAATAATACTGGTTGTCCCAGAAAATATATCTGGGGTGGCTTGTCTGATTCATCACAAAATAAAGATGGTTGTACTCTGAAACTTGTACGTTCTAGTCTCGGGAGACTTCCTACTACGAGGAGAGGCTCTAGAGGAAATGGTAATCATCCTCCAAATTTTTGGGGGGTGAGTAGGCGCGTATGATTTCTGTGTATGATCTTCCGTCCAGTCACCATCATTAACTGTTTCCATCAAATGACGGCGCTAAGCTGCACAGATTAATCTCTCAGTAATAGTACTAATCTCCGCGATGTATAAGACATCTATCGAGTGATATTTGTGTGTTAAGACACGAGAAACTGGCGAACTATTTCTTCGCAATCAGCAGTGAAATGAAACGATATGAGTTGTCTCCCTTGTCAAATGTTCACCTGTTGTTTATTAATGAATTCCAGAACAGCTCATAATTATTTTAATTTCTGAATCAAGAGTCAATAGATTTTTGGCTAAATTCCCTCATTGTTATTATATTTAGTAATGTTCATCAACTGATTTCTTCACTAATCCTTTCAAATATTTAACACAGTCACTGTTAATTTTGTTAAAATCTCACCGATAAGACCACGCGTTATCTTCCTGAGTTTTTGTGCCTGCCTACATTGGCACCGTGCAAACTACACCATTCAAGTGTTTCAGATTTTGAATTGACTGTTGGCTGTTAATAAAGACAAAAAAACAAATCCCTTGGAGCGATGATATAAGAGGGAGCCTCACTGTCACAATAGTGACATTGTTCTCATTTACGTGAGAGTCGTGATCTCATTGTCACGAAGGCATGACTCTCTGTTTGAGAATGAAACGTGAAACGAATGGCAAATTTTGGCATTTAGTGCTTCGGTAGTACTATTCGAATAGTATTTGAACATTCGTTTGCAAAACCTGGAACACCGGGAAGTTTTGTAGTCGCTCTGTCAAATGACATTGATGAGTAAACATGATTATAGCTTCCTGTGTTATTTGATTGAATTACCACAAATAAACAATATACCAGTGACGGGTAACTATGGTCAACCCAGCCAGTGTTGTCAAGAAATTAATCGACGAACTTGATCGTCAGTTGCAAATGACATTATTGTGGTGTAAATTAACTTTTTCAGGTGGTTGCTGTCAGGGCAAGCTAAAAGTTTAAAGTGATAGTAAACCCTTGAAAAACCTATGTTGTAAATGAAAGAATAGTTCCATCACTGTCCAAAAGTATTTTCTATTTTTCCATTTTTTTCAACTGAGCAAAAAGCCGATAAACTTTGGATGGTGACCTGTAAGTGCCATTCCTCATTATTCTTTCTGATATTTCTCGATGTTATAATTTTTCTTCAATCAAATGTACTGCTATACACACTGTAATATGGACTAGACATCGACATACTAACAAATCTGCATGTCTGAGAGGAACCATCTTTGCTTATTTGTTGATAACGTAACGGGGAGCTCTTAAGTATATATTCGAGATTTCTCAATATGTACCTGTGGGCAGGTTGTAGTTGAAGACCTTCTTGCACACCATGGGCTTCCTAAAGAAGTTGTGTACAGACAAATATTGGTGAAATGGCAAATAAATATTTTGGGCCCAGTTGCATAATCTAGGCTCAGTTATGTAATCTACGTACATGGTTGTTTAACCATTAGATAAGCAATAATGTTCCACGTTCAACCTTCAAAATACTTCCCTATCGATGTCTACTTCCCTGTTGAACCAGAATAATGGTGAGTATTGTGTGGGTATCTGCAATAATTGAGAGGATAGGAGAATGGACGATAACAGACCACCATACAAACAGATACAACAAATGCGTTTCATTCGGTTGAAAAAAAAATTGAAAAAATAAATAAAAAATGCTCATGGACAGTGATGGAACTATTCTTTCATTTACAACATACTTTTTCAAGGGTTTTCTATTCCTTTAAACTGGTTACCCTGAATCAGATTCAGTTGCTCTCACATGGTGACCACAATATCATCGAGCCTCGTGAAAATATTCAATTGTAAAATATTTTCCAATTGAAATATCTACAAACGCTCTTTCTCACTTCACTCCATCATAAGCTTCATCTAAGGCAGATATCATGATTGGGATTGATATTTGGTTCAGATAAACAATTAGTACGATATTTCTCCATCCACCATGAGTTCATGGTTTAGGATTGAACATTGCAGTGATTTGATTGGAGCCAAATTCATTTGCTATGTTGGCAAGTACAAATTCAATTTCAATTTTGAAGTACAAATTCAATTTCACATTTGCTATGTTGGCAAGTACAAATTCAATTTCACATGCCCCCAGCAGATTTTGGTTGCCCGGGCAAGTGTTAAGTTACACTACCAAACAACAACATTGCCTTGTGTGGCATGCGAACATTAGAAATGCTAGATCTTACCGTACGGCTCGTACTGTCAGTACAGGCATCCGGATTCTTTTGGCAGCCTTATTTTCTTTATATTGTGTCGATTCATCAATGAAATATATCATATTTTTTACACAGTGAAACTGACCTTACTGACATATGCGTTCGTGTGCAAACACGGATTAACAAGTGAAGAAATTAAAACAATAGCACAGTTCATTTCCCGCCTAATCACCCACGCCAGCACTCAATCACAATAGATCTTCACTTCTTTACTTAGCTAGCTACTGTAAAGATCGTGTGTAAAGCTCCAGCGTATTACGGAAGGATTTTACGTTTACAACGAGTGATAACATCATCTACAAGTCTACAAAGCAAGATCAAGTTGGGAAGTATTCTTGTGTATATCTGTCGATAAAATAATGGCCTCTATGTTCTGTTCCGTCTGTGGGAAGTCTAAATCAACGACCGACTTACATTCTGTTTGTCTTGCGTGTCGAGGCAATATTGCTTGTGATTGTACCCATAGATGTCAGGAGTGTCAACAATGGCCCGATGATTTATTTCAAGATTTAATGACCGGGTCTCGTGCGGGTTCCCTTCCCCCTGGTTTAATGTCGGAGACTAATATCATGACTCCGCCCTCCCATTTTATTGAAAATGGGACGGCGAAGAAGCCTGCATCGATTGGCAGTCCTTGGATGGGCCCTTTACGTTCTTTATTAGATAAAGGTATTGCGCCAAGCACTAGTACTTTTGTTTCTGATCTGTCCACAGGTAAAAGGAAGAAACAGGTAAAAGTAATGGGGTCCGTCCTAGATGAAGGTACGGGAGAGTCAGCCGAGGTCACAGTGGAACTAGATCTTCCCGAAAGTGTGTCCCCCATGGAAATCGAGACGAACGAGATGAGGACCACTTTGACTCCGGGCATAAACACTGGTGACGTGGTAAGTACGCCCGTATGTGCTGTTGGGAATGATATCACTGGGGGGACTCCCGCTGGGAATACCCCGATATCTAATAATTCCCAGGTGTCGTTTGTTGGTCGTCAACCAATTTCGACACTCCCTGTTGCTCCAGGGGCAGCCTTAGGCATGGTAAGTGGTGCTGTAAATAACTATGGTGTAATACCAGGTATAGTTAATTTCAGCACAGCAGACAATACCTCTGGTGGATATAGAGACAATGTATCCATGGTCTTACCAGGAGTAAACTCCACGACCTTACGTAATACCCCAGTCACGGGAGTTATCACGCAAGGCCGGGTAGGATTAAATCCCTTGCAATTGAACACCTCTGGGTTGACAAACGCAGGGGATCGAGGTCATTGTTCTGCAGGAACAATGCCAGTTTCACACTTAATACCTCAGAGTGTTAATAGAAACAATACGGCATTGTTCCAGTCACAACAGGGTATGACTGAGAATGGTTCTGGGTCGGGTGTCATAAACCCATATATGGCTCATTATCAACTTCCTGTCAGCCAATTCCGGTCGCCTGCGGGTTCCGGTATGGTTAACTCCGGGATTCCGGTTAGGACTTTTCGTCCTTCCGGTCCCACTATAAGGAGGCCTGTTGTGACAAACCCCGGTGGGTTGAGACTTCCGGTTCGTCCGGAAATGCAGTGGGCTAGGCCTATTGCATCCCCTTATAGGCGGGTCTCTAATAGTCCACAAATCAATACGGGAGTTCCGGTTATTGATGGTTCTCTGTCTGCTGTTATTCTGCAAAGAATGGAACAACAGGCAGCTGAACTAGATCAGTTCCGGCGCCTCTTGACTTCCGCTTCCGGTACTGTTCAGGTTCCATCCCCGGTTCCGACACAGCTTCCGGTAGTATCGTCTGATCCGATTGATTTGTCTACTGACCCATCGATGAGACGTCAGGGGGTCGCGCAACGTCAATCCATTGAGGATAATGACAGTGATCATGATCCGGAGAGACGTTCATATTCAGAGGTATTAGAAGCTCTGTACGAGTTGTACCCTAATATGTCACGACCCCCACCGCCGACATCCTCTCGCCTACATACTATGGCAGAGGCTCCGTCGACAACTACCATGCAGACGTCGTCACTTCCTGCGTCAGATGCCATTCATGGTTTATGTTCCGTTCTTGATACGGTTTTAGCCCAGCCTAAAACAATGCAGGAACGTATTACAAGAACGGGAAAACGTGCACTCTTTAGACCGGCTTCCGCTTCGGCACCACTTCCGGTGGAGAAGCCCACGCCTAGAGCGTACGGAATTCATGATTCGGCATATGACTTTAAGGCCGCGGAACCGGAACCTGATCTTGCCGACATATGTAAAGGCAACAAGGTCCCTTCCAAGGTCTTGATCCCGCTAACTGATAAGCAGTCTTCTACTATGGAAGAAGCTGCGCGGCAGGGGGTAGCCATAGCCTCTCACATGGACTGGTTTCTAACGGCCATATCCACTGTGTTGAGCAGGTTGTCGCGTTCGCAGTTAGCAGCCAGTAGTAGTCCTGAGCTACAATTACTGGCGGATCTTCAGAACGTGGCTGCTAAAGCTAATGCTGATGCAATGGCTTTAGCCGCGTTCAATGCTGCGATGGTTGTTCATCTGAGACGACAAGCTTACTGTCTTCCGTTGTCAACCATGCTCCTGATATAGTCATTCGTACTTTGAAGGAGCAATCGCCAGCATCTTCGCTGTTGTTTAATGGCATTATACCGTCTCTAAGGGATACGGTGGAGAAGGCTAAGCCTAATCCTCCGCCTAGAGCGGGTGGTATGGGGACAGGAAAACGTATTTCTACGGACACTTCCGGTCCACCAACCAAGCAACCTAGGCCGACTACTTCCGCTTCCGGTCCAAAAGGGAAGTCTCAAGCGGCGGGTCGCATGCCACAACAGCAAGGCCAGACCAATCCCAACTATAAAGGTAAAGGGAAAGGTCGTGGCAAAAAGCAGCAGGGCCGGTGACGATTCGGGCCATGTCAATCTCATGACATGGCGGGACCACGAATTGCCGCAACTTCCGGTCCCGCCGAAATCCAGTCTCCCGGTCGGGGGACGACTTCAAGGATTTTGGCGGAATTGGCAAAAACTGGGGATGGATCCGTGGGTAATCCGTACTATTCGATACGGTTACCCCCTAGAATTTACTATAGATCCACCCCTTACTGCTGCTCCCAAGTCCTCCCGTATACCTATACGGAAGGCACACCTTCTGGTAACACAGGCATCTGTGGACAAACTTATCCAGAAGCATGCAGTAATAGAACTTCCGGTCCACGACCGGTCCCCCGGGGTCTATTCTCCGGTCTTCCTTGTGCCAAAGAAGGATACACCGGAAATGCGCATGATAATAAATCTGCGCAGGCTGAACAAGGACTTCCTGATGAAA
>JAVTVY010001037.1:0-35839 GCA_036873755.1 Hanleya hanleyi
TGAGAAATCACGATAACAAAGTTTCATAGGAAAATCCAAGATGGCCAGCTGGTGGCCATATTGGATTTTCGAATGGGACCGAAAAATGTATCTTGCACAACTAGATCCCAAGGAGAACCTGTGTACCAATATTTGAGAAAGATCCATGCAATACTTCCAGAGAAATCACGATAACAATTTTTCATGGGAAAATCCAAGATGGCCACCTGGTGGCCATATTGGATTTTGGAATCGGACCACAAAAGGTATTTTGCACAACTAGACCCCAAGGGGAACTTGTGTACCAAATTTGAGAAAGATCCATGCAGTAGTTCCTGAGAAATCGCGATAACAAGAATTGTTTACGGACGGACGGACGACGGACGGACGACGTACGACGGACCACGGACGAAAGGTGATGTGAACAGCCCACCATCTTTATCTTTAACGCAAGCCTGTTATATCCATGTATCACCTGAAAGAGAATGTACCATTACTACAAGGCATACGCCATTTTTATTGCAAAAAAATCCCTTTACAATTCGTTCAATTTTCCTGAAAACCCATCAAAATGTAGGAAAAAATTGTCATATACGGTCTATTTTTCATTGAAATACACGTCTTGTTTTTCACGTCGAGCGGTCAATTTTAAATGGTTAAAAAGAAACAGGAACTTTGAACCACCCGTTTTTGTCAAATTTTCTTGCAGAAAATGAGTCATGATTCTCGCGCTCACCAAAGGAGCCTAGCTGAGGCCATTGAAACGTTAATGACCCGAGATATCAACAACTATAAACGTAGGAAGAATATGGTAAAAGACGGTCGGCCTTATTATGAAATCAGGAAGGGTCATTCTTGTGAAACTGTGTGTGCAAGTTTGGCGTGATTTTTCTCAATTTGTTTGTCTGTTCATGTTAACCTATGTTCATGTGAGTGTTTTCAAGCATAGCGATAAACAACACTTGCTTGCTATCCGCCGTATTATGGATATCAGATCAATTACTTTTCCCATACCCCACCTTTGTTTTGGTAGAATTTGCCACATCGAGTTTTAGGTTATCACTTAAGAATCACTGTACTCTATAGAATCAACGTTTAACCAGCTATACATAGACCAGGACTGATGCCCAGCTTTTCAATTAAGCGAGATAAACGAAAAAGCCTAACCAGAACTCAAATAACAGCCAAATTGACGGTCATTTTGCACTCTACTATCTACGATGAACTTCAAGAATAATTGCAAAACAAAATGTGATGAATGCGTGCCTTGGTACTGAAATTACATTAAAAATACCATAAAGAACACATCTGCATGTATGAATAACAAAGGAATACTGCACGATAATTTACAATTTATTTACGATATTTACAATTTATTTACAATATTTCACAGTGTAATTACTCGTACAGAGTACTAGTGATTTTCAGTTGAAAGATGACTAGTTGAAACAGTTAGCGTATTCGAAGGTCGTTTAGTGAACAATCACCATATAATAAACTCGAATGCTACGAGATAAATTAGGATACACATATGTTAATAACCTTTTGTTTAAGCGCAGTAATCCGTAATTTCGAGCCCTCAGTAGCAGCGCGGTAGCAGTGCGGTGGCAATGCGGTGACAACGCGGTACCAACGCAGCAGCAACGCAGCAGCGATGCGATAGAGGCACAGTAGCAGCACCTTAATTACCGCGGTAGAGTGACATTTAATGATAGCGGTACTGTACGTCATCGTCCTGACATGCTAACATCAAAGAAAACTGTTAAGCGCTTCTCTCTTGTAGGAAATAATCTTGTGTTTTTCTTATTTTTATTTCATACAAATTTGGAATTGGTGCTGTCTGTCACACGAAGTAGATCATTGACGCGAAAATTCATTTATGGGCGACAAATGAATAATGAATGTCAGATCTGACGCTTGCTGCTAGGTTAATATACATGGCCTTTTCCAGAATACGCATATATCGGTCAATCTTCGACTTTCTAAACCTTATTCAAAATGTGAAGTTTCCTGACAAAAACAAGCTAGTCTGCGCATATTTGTTTCCTAAAAGCAGCAGGACGTTGAATCGTTAGCCTGCCACTCTCTGATCTGTTTATGTCAGAATATACTTCCCTGGCAAAGACGAAATCAATCCTATCTGGTTTCTTTTACCACCACTGAAAAACAACGTAATTGTCTTGGACCAAGATTGGGAATTTTAAACCAGTTTTCTCCGATACTGTTTCGATCGATAAGAAAATTAAGTAACTTATCGGAAAAATATCACAGTGACATAAATCAATCTTCAACGGCACAACTGCATCATTGTTGACACAGGGTCACATTCGGTTTTTAGACAGTTGTTAGGGTTCCAGATATTTAGAGTAATGTGTTGCTAAATTCCCCAAAACATGGTCATCAACCATGACAAGGCAGGCATATATTGAGTTATACGCGTAGACAACACATGTGTCATGTAATAAATCTAGTAATAGGATCAAACAGCCGCTATTTGACGATGTATGTATACGTCATATGCAGGTCTTAATAGGGTACCTGTTACTCTCCGGAAAGGGATAGGTGACGATGTTAAATGTGCTATCCTGTGTCTTAAGAGTCGATATGAGAAGAATTCATGTTCCGTTGTATCTTCCAATTCCTGGGAAGATGGATCTATATCATCCCTAGATAGGGATTATTCAAACCATATCATCGCATTTATAGCGTCTGGTTGTGGTGAATGACAATTCTGAGAGGTATTTTTTCAAACATTTTGCATATAGCCGACATATATGATATTGATGTATACAGTTGCTAAATTTATTGTTAGTGACAAATTCAAGCAACATTCCATGACTGAATTTATGACTGCTGACATTTATATATCTACGCTCAGTTTTCCTGAACAAAAATAACGAGTCATAACTAGGGAAATATCTCGGATATACATGTAGCAGCCATTTTCGTCACACTGCTGTTTCGTCATGCTAATTGTGTTGCGTCCTAATGGTCAGCGATTACGATTTGTGCATAGAACATCAGCCTGTCTTGCTGATATCATTGAAAACTGTTTACTACTAACCAGGGAAATTGGAGCGATATGCAAGAGGTGGGGAAAATTGACATCTGGCGATGGAAAAGCAACCATATGACACTACAGGAAAGTATCCCTCGGCACCTCATATCTCTGATATAACAGACAACAATGTTATTTCTCAATACTATAGTGCACAAGAAGATTAGCTAATTGTGTTGCCTCCTAATGGACGTCATGTCTTGCTTGAACACTGTTGACCGCTTCTCTCTTGTACGACGGCTGAATATTGAATGTAGGATGTGACGCATGTTGCTAGGTTAATCTGCATGGACTCCAGTGGTAACAGTAAGCCAGGAGAATATAATTTTTTGATATAGCTTATATATATATATATATTTGCTGATGATTTGGCAGCTTGAAATAGTTATACAATATTTGATTTGATCGGTATTGGAACTCTTTCCGAAAACGCCTTTTTGTCGGCCACTGTTGGACTCGCTTAATATAACTCGTAATATGAAGTTTCTTGACAAAAGCAAGTTAGACTGCGCATGCTTGTTACCCCATGCAGGGAGGTTGAATTATTAGCCTACTTCGCGCTGATCCACTATGTCGGAGTATACTATCCTGGCACAGACAAAATCAATCCTGTCTGATTTGTTTTACCACCACAGAAAAACAAAATAATTTTCTTGGACTATGATTGGGAAGTTTAAAGTATAGTTTTCTCCGATACCGCTGGCGCTCTGAAGGATATGAAAATTGAATAAATTAACGGAAAACATTACACTGACAAGACTCATCTTTCAACGGATGACACAGGATCACATACGGCTGTTAGACATTTGTTAGGGTTCCAGATATTTACCGGTTTATATTGCCAATAGCAAACGCCAGATCATACATTCAATATTCAGCCGTCGTCCGAAAAAGAATTCTCGTGTCATGAACCAAAAGACCGATTTCGTATGACAGTTATCACCAATTCTAAAGCAGTATGAAATAAAAATAAAAGAAAGCTCAAGATTTCCTGCAAGAGAGAAATGGTCAACGGTTTCCAATGATGCAGGTAAGACTGTTGATGTTCTATACGTAAAGTCCTAATTACTGACCATTATACTTTATCCACATGAATTCGTTTCTAGAGTATGTATCTCAGTCACTCTTTGATTGTGTCTGTTGATTTGATCACCATGGAGATGTAAAACACGTGATATTCAAACGGCCGCTAGCCCCCAGGTTAGACGGAATTAGATACAGGTTGCGAAACATAGCGCCAGAGTTCTTGCATGCTATTTTGCCGTCAGTATACGACATTAATCACAGAATGTGAGAAATTTTGAATGAACGCCTTTGGTGGTATAGTCCTGATTGACAAGTTTCTATAGTAATATTCTGTGGCGTTGATTAAAATAACCACAATCTGCTCATGATCTAGCAGATGCTAGTGTATACGTCATATACAGGTCACCACAAATCACCACAATCTGCTCATGATCTAGCAGATGCTAGTGTATACGTCATATACAGGTCACCACAAATCACCACAATCTGCTCATGATCCAGCAGATGCTAGTGTATACGTCATATACAGGTCACCATAAATCATCACAATCTGCTCATGATCCAGCAGATGCTAGTGTATACGTCATATACAGGTCACCACAAATCACCACAATCTGCTCATGATCCAGCAGATGCTAGTGTATACGTCATATACAGGACACCACAAATCACCACAATCTGCTGATGATATAGCAAATGCTAGTGTATACGTCATATACAGGTCCTTCCGGAATATTGCTGTATACTTAGTCAACTATGTCAAAGGTGTAATCGTCTTTTTTGTCAAGGGATTCGACGAGAGAGAAAGTACTGATCATTCTTGTAAAGATATAGGTCGAGGTAAGATGTTTCGTCGGGACTATGTGAGGTTTCCTTGAAATCCAAAGAAGGAAGATAAATATTCTTCAGTGTCGCTAATATAGAGATTATCCAGTGATCGAAGTTTGTCTATATATCGCTTGGTGATTGAGAAGGAACGGGGTTTGGAATGGTTACTTTTCGGACAATGTCTGCATAAAGGTCACAGGAACATGGACATCAACAATGTACCAAAGCAGCAATTTATTGAGCCTGAGCCGATAGTAGATTCTAACTTCAAATACAATAGTCCGTCATTCAATATTCAGTCGTCGTCCGGAGGAACATCTTCAAATCCCGCGACAGGGCATCGCTGAAGGTAGCTCACTGACAAGCATAATTAGGAATTATAAAAAAAGTACTGAATTTATTTATTATGTTTACCGAGAGGATTATTTCTTATGATTCGATAAAACTATAAAGGCTAACACGTTCTGTCCGTGGAATATTAAGGCGTGTGTATATGGTAACACATTTAGATAGCGCAGTACTGCATACATTCGTAACATAAGAATTGACCGCCATGGAACTAAAGCTCAGTATATCACCGTAGACTCCGCTAAAAAGCTAAACCCCTCACTTTGGGATATGCAAACATATCGATCAGCCATCACCTGAAGGCGCCAATATATTCTGTCAACTCACATTTTTTAGTTTCGTTTTTAGGGGCAGTGATACATAATAGAGATTTGACATAACTTCACAAGAAGTTGTTGACAAAATGTGTTTTGTGCGTAATCCCCACATGTATTCGAGCACAACTGATACACTTTATACAAAAGTTCTTTCAATATATGCGAGCTTCAATCCAGGTCACAAGATATTCCAAATGTGGCATATGTCACGAAAAGTTGCTTGTGTATCTTGAACATTTTTTCATGTTTTGACCAATTGTTTCCATCGAATTCTCAGTCACAGAAATGACAAGTTTATCTTACGATGATTAGAGTACGCCGAGTCCGAATTTGGTTATTATCAAGAAATCAATTGAAATTTAAGTGTAAAATTCTCCCACGCAAACATAACCTGGATGAACTTGGCTGAACCATAGCCTGATTGGATGTGGTGACATACCTCCTGAAAATCTTTGTTACCCTTGAGAGTACAGACATGAAACCTTTCACACTATATATATGCACTCACTCTATTCTAAAATGCAAACTTCGAATGTTTGCTTTGATGATGTCACAGTAACGTCATAGATACTGAAAACAATTGAGATCGTTTTGTTTTTAATTTCAGCCACAATATACTTATTTTACAGGTTATGCATTAAGTTTGTGCGCTTTTGTATGAAAGAAAACGCCAGGATTCACGAGGACTCCATATACACTTGTTCCTCATATTCAAGTCTTCAAGTAAACGTGCTGTAATAATTCCCACTATTCAAAATACATGCCATCGTTCGTTATTAGTCAACGGCGGTATGTTCCTTTCCATAATCTCATCTTGAAGCCTTCTGTCATTGTCCAGCACATTTCATGACTCCTTTGAGAGAAAAGACATTCCTCACATAGAATCAGATACTTAAAATACTCATCCATCTGACTCCTAATTCCCGCCATTTTGCATAGACGATAAATGATTCCAAAATAATATTTCGTGATTTAGATGTTTATTAACATGTACTTTGTGGTTAAAAAAAATATGAGAGATGAGAGAAGTCAGCAATTGTAACTTTACATTTGATGGTTCCGACGAAAGGTTATAGCAAAGAGGATCCAAATAGCCAAGCGAACCAGCTTCTGATGACCCCTCCTGCCGGTCATATCAAGTTCTTCCGTGCAGCTACGCACAGCACGTTATACTGGATCACATGAGCTGTGAGATTATGCTGTTCAATGTTCCCACCGCACTTGTAGTCTCTCGCTCATGTGAAACACACGCCCTATGGGCGAAGTTAAATTTAATTCTCTGTCTCTCTCGCGACCTATGAGCTTAAATGATCAATGTTGGAATGTTTGACATTGAAAAATATATGTATGTAAATTGAGGTAAAAAAATCTCCATAGTTGACGAGAGAGATTGGTGACAAATAGAGCGTGGGTATAACATTTGCGGGATTATACGAAAAGGCTCAAGAAACTCAAAGACGTCGAATTGCCGCTTATGAGAAATGGGAAGCTTCCACTGATGGGATCAGAAATATAATCTTCTTTCTGCGGAATATATTGGTCTCTGGCGGTTGCAGTCAAGATCATGGGTTCTTGGACTACACGTCACGGCTAATTGATTTCGTATATTTCGTATGTGATTTATGCCATGGAGTTTCAGTAGTAACACGTGCAAAATAATGACCAACTACTATCTTGCCCACGTTACAATGACATTTTCCGTCTGATGGGATGTTGCAATAGATGTGATCATCCTAGCATTTTTTTTTCTAGGACAATATATGATTCATTGGTCAGATGTGTCACTCCTTGTGCTATTTCAGTAATATGTTTTAATTTAATCTACTTTCGGGCGAGATAAATGCAGTCTACGTCCAGTAGGCTGCCGCCATCCATTAATAATTTCCAAGTAGATAACCTAAAGTTATTATAAGCATATCATAATCAATACCAAATTTCAAGCAAGCTTACAGTAAAATATAAATAAACACAAGCCAGTCTTCCGCAGACGAGGTGCTGTCTAATAATTCAAATGAATTTTCAATTGTCCTGAAACCTGATGACGTAGGCCCCTACATCCATGACAATAAAAGCCACTTCTATCTCTTGATGCAATGCAGGCCTCCAACATCCATGACAATTAAATGGCTGGTGGGGATCTTTATACAATTCAATTAGCCTGTCACCTCCCTCATGTAACATGACATCAACTTAATTGTCATCGCGAGGTCCCTGGGCTGATACAGTCGGAAGATCAAGCTTTAATTTGGTGTATCGGGTTACATATAGGACTTCACGCCTTGTGGCACATCTGCTTTGCGTTGACAATGGCAATTTAATTGGTTTCGTGTTACATAAGCGATGTTAGATTTCTGCATTAGTGTTCACGTGTCATGCAGATGAATGAATACACAATTCATCACGTGATTGAGAGAGATATAATAGGTCATCAGGGTTTGGGATCATTCGTTTTCCACAGAATAATGTATGTCAACCACAAAAGGATGTCGAACATGCGTATTGTTTGTGTTCATACAAAAACCATGGAGCTTTGTATAAGATTATTTATATTGTTGTTTCCATGGCGACAGCACAGAGGTATATGATGACAACAAGCAAAAATACCTTCCAAACGCCAGAAAGAATAAAAATAGCCACGATGCATCTTTCTGTAAGTAAGGGTGATTAAATTTTTAATATAGGGGGTATGGCCGCTCGCCTATTGTGGATCTAGATTATTTCCGGACAATAATTCCTGAAAAACCAAACAGATTTTTTTTCGAATTAGGTAAGTCCCTTGCCACAAGATCTTGGTTGTTTTTCGTACCGATCCTCCTCTAGGTGGCGCCCCCTGGGGCCAAGTTAAAATTGCATTTCCAGACAATAACTTTTGAAAACCTGAAGGGTTCTTTCTATATTTGGTGTATGGTTACCTCGCATCAAGATCGCTTGAGATTACCCTCCGAGCCGATTCGTGTGTAGGTGGCGCCACCTAGGGGGTAAGCTAAGATAATGTTTCCAGAGAATAATTTTTGAAAATCTGGGCTAATTCTTTCCAAATGTGGTTTGTATATGTAGGTTCCTCGCCTCAATATATTGATTGGCATTGTTTTTCATGCCAATCCGCGCATAGGTGGCGCTACCTGGGGGTCAATTTAAAATTGCATTTAATATGGACAATAACTTTTACAAACTTTCAAAATTTGGTGTATGGGTGCCTTGCTTGAAAATTTCGCTTGGGATTGTTTTTCATGCCGATCTGCTTATAGGTGGCGCCACCTGCGGGCCAAGCTAACTTTATGGTAAAACTGAACATATCCAATTCTCTATTTTCAATGTCGGGGGATCTTGACTCAAGATCTCGTTTAGAATTGTTTTTCATGTTAATCCGCCTATAGGTGCCACCACTTGTGGACCAAGTTAAAATTGCGTTTCTGGGCAATAACTTTTGAAAACCTGAACAGATTCTTTCCAAATCAATGGTATATGGGTACATTCCCTCAACTTCTCATTTGGGACTGTTTTTGTGCCCATTTGCCCATAGGTGGCACCACCTTGGGGCCATGTTAAAATTGTTTTCCCTAACTTTTACTATATTACTCTCTTTATAAATATATATTGGCCGTATTCAATCGACTGTATCTAGTTCCTGATGTACTGCACGTTTTTCAGTGTTACCTGAAGTTTTATCAAACGTACACTTTACTTATGGGATATTTGATTGTGCAGAATCGATTTACCGTGTGTTTCTGTATAATGTCCACCACATCATGTACTTCCTCAGGTAAAATGTTCTCTATTACCGTTTTCCAGTCCACTAGTACTACTACTCCTGTAGATCCTGTGACCTTTTCATCGTCACCCTATTATGGTCACTACCTACGTCATATTTGTACTCCTCGTCCACACCCATGAATTAATCCTTTCCCACTTCCTGTTCACTTATCAAAGTGTAATTCACCATTATTTTCAACTCTGCTCTGCCCCTTGTTCAAATAATCCCTGAACAATTTGTGCATGTGTTTACAATGTATAACTCCTGACTGGTTTCAAGGTATAGAATCCATGTACTCATGTACCTTAGAGCAGTTGTTTCGGATATTTGGGGGAATATCTTCTGCACATGTACATTTCACCAGGCATATCTCTCACCAGGGGCCAAGCTTAATCATACATACAATTAATAATTGGGATATATTTCTCGGAATGTTGTGATCTCGATTGTTCTGTGCTACGCACATATGGGGTCCGATATCCGACCAAGTGCTATCAATAGTCATTTGGAATAGGATTAACCCTACCAGGCCTCGGGGAGCCATTATGACCCCTCTACCAAACTTTCTGTGCAATCTCCGGAACGGCAAAATAGTGAAAACTGACACTCAGTGACTTCATAGTTTATCATATTGGGGCCATTTTGAGTCTACTTGCATAAACCCCTGGGCAGAGTATCATGGTTAAATTCAATATGGCGGCCACATGGGGTATCAGGAAAGTGATTTTTTCCTCATTTTCTTCAAAATCTCTGCTTTTCCCGAAGAAAAGTGGGCCAAAACAATTTTGTTTTGCATTAGATTAATATTTACTAATTTATCATTCGCTTTTTTTTTCGGAGAAATTACATAAATAAAAAAATCGAAAAATCGACTAAGATGCCTCTTTTGAAAATGAAGTCGCTATGGCGTTATGGAAACGGCCATCTTGAATTTTTTAACATTTCCTGGCAATGTTTGACCCAAGGGTAAAGTGTGGTAAGTTTCAGCTCCCTATCTCACGGGATAAGAAAAATAAAGAGGGGGGGGGGGGGGGGGGTGGAGAAGGGGGGACAGGTCCCAAAAGCCCAGGCCAGATAGGGATATTCGGTTTGCTGATTTGCTGATTATAGACATATTTCTTGATAAGCATTGAATCCTACCAATCCCCTTTACGAGATTGATTTATGTCGGCTTTTACATATTTAATATGTATGCTATTTCAGAGCGCTTTGGGTGGTCCACTCTCCTGTCACAGATGTCATCTCAGTATGTGGGCATAGATCCTGTAACTTAAATCTACTTTATTACACTCAAGGCCGCAATTCATCAAACGGAAATGACGGCGATACCTTAATTATTTCCGGTCTCGTCTTTTATTTCTAAGATAATATCACATTCATTGTAGAGTACATTTGTGTCGATAGTAAATCAAACACCTCTACTGTGGGATGATAATCTCATTTATGTATATGTATATATACGTTTTTCTTTTTGTGTCCCATTTTTACATTCCAGCCTTTTTGATTTTCCTACTCCGGTGACGTAAGTTCCACGTCCTATACAGTTTTATTACTGTTTCTTGTCAATCAGTTCTCGCTTCTTGAGATATTTGTTTGCTGTGGGTATTGAAAAATGTCAATCTCGATTTGGGATTTATCTACTTTTACGCGTAAGAGCCTTTAGTATGGAGGATCAAGTATATTTACTACTTTAATATCAGGTGTCGAAGATCTCATGAGTATTGTTCTGATGTATGTCTCGTCTAATCCCAATATCGTTATACGGAAGACATACTGATACAATCAGAAGAGCATCTCGCCCAGTCGCAGGTAAAATGATAAATCACGGCTCAAAATATCTTCTCGCTGCTTTCAGACAATGCTAGCGAATACGGTTGGCTGTTGAAATGGCGTTCGAGCGCTGATTGGCACACAATAGCATGTATTGATTGGAGGATTACTTATAGTCTGTTGATTATGCTGACACACACTGCAGATGGCATTATATCTTCCTCTCAATCCCAGAACTGTAAAATTGTATGTCAGCCAGTGTTGAGCGATAAATATTGAGCTTTCGTACACAGTAATGACGGTATATATACATATGCTGTTATCGGTCACTCTGTATGAGAATAAACCGGGTTAGAATTCCAGGTGATACTTGCTGCCATGACAGTTATTCTGGTTCCAGGGGGTGAAACCGAGTGTTCCTCAACGTATTTGTCACGAGAGGAATCAGATTTTCTATTTTACAGAATAAATCTTTTGTACTTCCTCATAAACATTTCAATGTTTCATTAGCGATTTATTCAACAGCATCGACAAAATTGTGATTTTAAAATTATCCACGTTCATATATTCAGCAGCGCATGCTATTTCACCCCTTGAGACAGATCCGGAAATGGAACACCGACCTATATCACCCCAATATGATAATCAAACCAAAGCGGATAACTCAATAGATATTGCAAATCTGTTTTCGAAATATTTTCAGTCTGTATATGTAGAACAAGATGTCAGTGAGTTGCCGAAAATGAAGCACGTATCCAACAGCCTGCTGTCTAATTTTAATGTCAGTCTGGATGATGTTCGCGGTGAAATAGATCCACGAAAAGCTAGCGGTCCGGATAATATCTCCGGTTTACTATTAAAAGAATGCGCAAAAGAACTGGCCGTTCCACTGAGTATCATCTTCCAGAAATCACGAAATAGTGATGTATTTCCTAGCGCATGCAAATGTGCAAATGTTATTCCGATTTTAAAGGGAGGAGATAAAAACTAACTATTGGCCTATTACAACGCATATAAGGGAAGTGGGAAGAGGTGACGACATACTGACAGAGCCACATGACTTCACAGAATAATCTTCTGGTTAACCTATTCTAAAGCACATACCAAGAATCTAGCGATTCGTGATATGTGTTGTATCTCAGGTACGCTTTTATTGTACCTGTTCATGTGTCAACTTGCATGACATGACCACACGCCCGTAGCACCGGCATAAGCGGTATTAGATATAAATCTAGAGAGCTATGATGGAAATGCTCTGACATCTCGTATATTGGTAATTGGTGAGCTGTGTCGCTGTGACAACTCGTACACTGGGGATTATATCTTCCTATTATTTCTAAAGTGTTCGAACGTTTTATTCATGTTAAAATGTATGCCTTTGTCAAATGCTACATTAATGAATTTCAGCATGGATTGTGAAAGGTCGTTCGACAACAACCAATCTTTTGTGTACGTCATGATATGCTCAGTAAGTCATTTGACGAGAGAAAACATGTGGATAGTATATATATTGACTTCTCTAAGGCTTTCGATTTCGTCTGTCACGAGCTACTCATCTACAAGTTAGAATCATTTGGACTTAGTGGAAATCTGTTGAATTTATTGAATTCCTAGCTATCTAACAGAACTCAAACAGTTGTTATTAGTGGCAATTCGTCCAATGCTTTTAATATACCTTCCGGCGTCCCTCAAGGTTCCATATTAGGAACACTACTGTTTGTCTTGTACATAAATGACCTTCCAATTGTTCTTTTATATTCTGTCACAGCTATGTATGCCGATGACTGTAAATGTTCAAGGCAGATAGTTAATATCACAGACTGCATGTATTTGCAGGAAGATTTGGAACGGGTTAGAGACTGGTGTCGTATCTGGAAACTTGTAATTAATGTTATGAAAAGCTACAATATCACATTTTTGAATAAGAAAAATATTATAGAACATCAATATACACTGCAGAACCAGTCGCAGAACCAGTCTCTAACTCGAGTCACTGATGTCAAAAACCTTGGTGTAATTTTAACACCCGATCTTAACTTAAAAACACATATTAAAACCATGTGCAGCAAATCTTTTAAAATTATGGGTCTTGTAAAACGATGTTGTAAATCTTTTAACTATGTGAAGGCCTTGACTTCTTTGTATATATCTCTTGTTCGAAGCAGACTGGAATACTTTTCGCCTGTAAATACTTATCTGGTAATGTAGAAAAGGTACAGAAGAGTTTTATCAAATATTTATGTTACAAGACTGGTGTATGCTACGATTAGACAGGTTATATTGGTACTTGTACTCATCTTAATTTACCGCCTTTGTCTCAGCGATGAACAGTTTTAGATCTGTCTTTTAAGCATGGTGTTTAAGCTAGTAAATATGATTGTCCCTATCTTTTATCCCAAATGTCATTTTATGCACCAACGAGACGTTTACGCAACCCAACTTTGTTTTACATATTTCGAAGCAGAATTAATGTTAGAAAGTTTTCATTTTTACCTAAGGTGATGTCCATAAGGATATTTTTAGCTCTGTAAGTACTTTTAAAACGCAAGTTTCTAGACACTTTTACTCATTTTAAAACATGCATGTATTTATATTTTTTGTGATTGCATTTACATGTAATAATTTTTTTACCTTTATATAGATTTCTTAAATGCTGCCCTATACATATTTTAAAACTAATTTGATCCACACTTGTTATAATTTTGCACAGTTGTATTTTATATTGTATGTTGCACTGTATATAGCGTTGTATAGGAGTCTATTACTGGATCTCGTGTCTTTTGACTCCATCTGTGAATAAATAAATAAATAAATAAACTATGTTATATTATCCCCATCCTGCCCTGATGTCTTCTTGGAAGTAGAGTACATGTCAAATATATGAGACATCAGGTACGCATTTCTTGTAAATCAAATCTTTTTTGCACTCGTAGTTTTCACATCTCTCTCCTCGTGGCTGGTTTAACCCTATCTGGCCTGGGTTTTTTGGGACCTGTCCAGGCCTGGGGATTTTTTTTACCCCTGAAGCTAGGGCACAAACTTACCACACTATACCCTTGGGTCAAGCCCTATCAGAAAATGTAAAAAAAAAATCCAACATGGCCGCTTTGATGACGTCAGAGTGACGTCATTTTCAAAAACGGCATTTTTGGTCGATTTTTCGGTCAGATTTTTCGATTTTTTTTATTTATGCAATTTCTCCGCAAAACTGCATGATAAATTAGTAAATATCAATGTGATGTGAAATAAAATAGTTTTTGCCCCACTTTTCATTGCAGAACAGCAGAAATTCTGAAGAAATATGACGAAAACATCACTTTTCTGGTACCCCACGTGACCGCCATCTTGAATTTACCCATGGTCCTCTGATCGGGAGTTATGCAAATGCATTTTGGCTCCCCCAGGCTTGGTAGGGTTAAACAGTTTTTATTTTCATTCAAATGAAGAAAACGGTTTGGCGAACATGTCAGGACCTATACTAACCCTCTCCATACATTGAGATATATATAAGAAATGGATGTTATACAATTATATACATAAAATAAATATAAATATATGCTTCTGCGTACGATCAAATAAAACAGTAAGTAATTTGTTTTTTTGCTGGGTGTTTATGTGGTTATTGTTGATCGCTGCCCATCCGCCTATAATCACTTCGATGTTATTCTTCTACGCATGATCTCGGACAAACGTAAAAGACCATGTGCAAGAGGTGAATGTAGCGGTTTAGTTCCCAGTTTTCTAGATGAATTTTCTTTACCAATTTGTAACCGGAGAGCGGATCTGTTGGTCGGTAGTCCTTTCCATATGTTTAGATACTTGACCTCAGCCTCATTTTATCGGCCAACTACGTCACGTGCTCATCCTCATCCTGTCGGCCAACTACCTGACGTGCTCATCCTCATTCTGTCTGTCAACCACGTGACATGAACGTTTTCGCCAGTGTTAAGAACAGAGAGAACCATCCTCGGAATCAGTTTAGTTTCCAACAGTTCCGATTTTTAATTGTCCCAAATCAGAAACTGACTTCAATTCACAAAAATGCATTGCTCTGAATTTTGCCATCACGCAATATTGCTCTGTGATGACTTGATATTGAGCGAGCGACACGAACAAGATTCTGGCCTAAAGCAGTTGACCAAGACTCTCCAGGGAGAATGTGCATGAGGAAACAAAATAATTTACTGTCTCAGAGAAATGTGACTTGCTGACACATGCTCTTAAAATGACGTTATTCGAACATATCGTTGAGCCCACCTTCAAATTAGGTAGATATAAATGTTAATAATATTTGGGGGAAAAACAGTACAGAACAAAGGATTTTGCACGGAGATATAACTCTTCTCGTTGTCTAGACCTATTCTAGTGAAGCTATAACACTCAGACAGTAAAATTCGACTCTGTTTGGTGTGTTTGTACCAAAATACGAGTAGCTTGAAACGAAAAAATAAAGCATAAATTCCGGTTAGGGTATTCAGCTATCTACATGATCTAAACATTCATTGAAATATCGAAAATGGGACTGAAGGGTAAAACCTTCAAAAGATTGAACATTAATATTCTCTTGAATGTTTGGGTTTAAATGTGAATACATCCTGAGCTACCTTACCGCTATCTTCCGTCTGCCTTCTATGGCACCAGGATTAAGCCATCCGTTCTGTATGCTGTATGTGTCGTGATTCTCTCTCAGTCGTAGAAAGAAACATTTATGGAGTGCGATGAAGGTAATGAACCTACATTGTGTCTTGTTTGACAAGCGGAGACCGAAAACGGTATCTTGCTGGTCGTTTTACATCAAAATAAAAGTTTTTAAACCTGCCATCGATCTAAAATCTTAAATGTGAACGACACTGGAAGCGGATTCGGTCTGCACTCGACAGGTGTTGGGAAGGATCAAGACTCCGCGGTGTTTTCCTATTTCTAAGCACACAGATGTTTCAATTTACCAAAAGTCTTATTTTAAGCTTTTTATTTCACTGTCTAATCAGATTAGGCATAGCAACGGCAACAGCTCTTAAATGCAGAGAACAAACTCAGAGAAATCGATTGAATAAAATTCACATAGAAAATCTTTAAAATTAAGCTAATATCGTGTAGTTTGGCTGAGGAGAGCAGGATGGGAGAATTAGTGATGTAATGCAACTAGTCGAATTTCTGGAACGCGTTATTCTATAGTATTATTTTCTTTCCTATTTCTCGGGAACGACGTAGTGTATAGTTTACTCGCCATGCTTTCCGCTCGTCCACAGACAATACATCTCAGACATTAACGACAAACTACAATAAACGTACCCTACTTGAAGAGGTTACTTTGGGGTGGGGCGTGTGCCGACGTGAACAGTTACAATTGAAACGTGGCCGAGGTCAGGACCTTTATTCGTCTTATTTTATTTATTTTATTAGATTCACCAAGTATACAGTACATGGATATTGAATAAGCTACATGTAGTTATGAAATATGGTCATATTCCAGAAATTACTTAGTATTACAACTAGTTAGTTATCTCCGGAATCGCTCTTGATTTTTTGGGGAAAGATGCAGTTAGAATATCGACCTGTGCGATCGTGCGACTTCTTGTCAGGAAGCCGGCATTTTTGTCACCACCATGTCATGTTAAATGTTGAATATTTTGTATTTTTACAAATCTCGAGTGCTATTGTTTCACGAAATCTGACTGGTAAATCAAAGATGCATCGCATTCGTCGGCATTTCATACTCCCTTTCTGATTTGGGTTTGACTTAATTAATATATCTTCCCCACATTCTTCACTTTGACAATAGGGTAGGGGAAATGGCTCTTTACAGATTTAAATCGGCGACGTGTATGTTGGTCGAGACATTTGTATATAAACAACTTAAATTTAATTCAACATTATTGAATTGTACCATGCAATTCATTTATTGCCGAGTTGGAGCATGCCATTCATATTTGTATAGCCGCAATGAGTTACAGCTGGATGGTAGAAGTGTAAAAGTTGATTCGCATTGAAGTAGAAGGTTGGTTGACCATAAGCATGTGGAATCAACAGAATAATTCTTCATTATAAAGTCACCAAAAGTAATTGTGCCAAACAAATAATCATTAACCCAATCATTTTCTTGGAGCTGCATAATAGGTTTATCCGGTGGTTTCTCTGATGAGGAATCTATTGATCTCGGTGTAGAAAGTGTTTATATGGCACAAGCACTGGATACCCATCATAACTCTGTGAACGATAGAAAGTAACGCTGGGTGAACGGTTATTGCGAACGGAAATGGGTATCCGGTCGGCGAGTGTGCTCTGTGCCATGACTCCTACTGTCCGATGACCCTTCCATTCTAACGTCTATCTTGTAAATTGGACCAAATGGTAGGAGATACTATGCAATAGTCAGAACATAGAGCGTAGCATAAGTTAGACAGAAAATGATGCTGAAAAAATATACGATTTTCCGCTACTGATAGCTAACAAACATATATCTGTCGGCAATAAAGTTTTGTGATGTTGAAAAAAAGACACATTGCTAACAGGATCGTGAATGTCCGCAAAGGAATTACAACGCATAAAAGGGAAGTGGGAAGAAGTGCCGACATACTGACAGAGTCACACAACTTCAAAGTATATTCTGGTTAACCTATTCTAAAGCGCATACCAATAATCTAACGATTCGTGATATGTGTTGTATCTCAAGTACGCTTTTATTGTACATGTGGCAACTTGGATGACATGACCACACGGCCCCTAGCACCGGCATAAGCGGTGTTAGATACAAATCTAGAGAGCTATGATGGAAATGCTCTAACAACTCGTATATTGGTAATTGGTGAGTTGTGTCGCTGTGACAGTCGTACACTGCGGATTGGTGAGCTGTATTGTCGTCAGATGAAAATGACGTCATTTAACACAAAAGACTAGTCTGTAAGGCCCGATGTCGACCCAGCATCAACTTCCAACAATGCCAACATATATAAAAAAACAGAAGATCTGTACAAGGGGCGGGCCTCGGGGGCGAAACGTCAACCAGCAGAATCTCGCCATATACAGGTAAAAATTACAGGCATATAAGGGAAGTGGGAAGAGGTGCCGACATACTGGCAGAGCCACATGACTTCACAGAAGAGTCTTCTGGTTAACCTATTCTAAAGCGCATACCAAGAATATAACGATTCGTGATATACAGGTACGCTTTTGTTGTGCCTATTCATGTGGCAACTTTGATGAAATGACCACACGACCCCTAGCACCGGCATAAGCGGCACGTATTCGATGCAATCTAGAGAGCTATGATGGAAATGCTCCAACAACTCGTATATTGGTAATTGGTGATCTGTGTCGCTGTGACAACTCGTACGCTGGGGATTGGTGAGCTGTATAGTCGTCAGATGAAAATGACGGCATTTAACACAACAGACTAGTCTGTAAGGCGCGATGTCGACCCAGCATCAACTTCCCACAATCAAACACCAAAAGGTCTGTACAGTGGGCGGACGAAACGTCCACCAGTAGAATCTCGCCATATACAGGTAAAAATTACAACGCATTTTATGAAGTGGGAAGAGGTGCCGACATACTGACAGAGCAACATGACTTCACAGTATAGTCTTCTGGTTAACCTATTCTAAAGCACATACCAAGGATCTAACGATTCGTGATATGTGTTGTATCTCAGGTACGCTTTTATTGTACCTGTTCATGTGGCAGCTTGGATGACATGACCACACGGTCGCTAGCACCGGCAAAAACGGTATTAGATAAAAATCTAGGGAGCTATGATGGAAATGCTCTAACAACTCGTATATTGGTAATTGGTGAGCTGTGTTGCTGTGACAACTCGTACACTGGGGATTGGTGAGCTGTATCGTCGCCAGATGAAAATGACGCCATTTAACACAAAAGACTAGTCTGTAAGGCCCGATGTCGACCCAGCATCAACTTGCTGACACTGTAATAGCTGACACTGCAAAAATTATAATCGGGACTCTTGTTTTACAGTCGATAAGAGAAGAAGTCCTGTACAGATGTTTCCTCTAATTCCAGTGAAGATAGAATTATATCATTCATGGCATCTATTTGGACTATTCAAGCAAGAACATCGCATTCATAGTGTTACGTGAACAAGAATGCACGGACTCTGAATTGGTAATTTTTCAAACTTTACGGATGTAGTAGTTGTATGTATGAGAGAACATATATATGTTGGTCAAAAGGGATGCAAAATTTGTATCTTGATATAGATTTGCCACATTCAATATGTAGGTAATATTATAGAGAAATTAAAAAATATACCGAACAAAGTTTCCAAAGCTTTACGTATCAAAATAGTGACACTTTAAGAGAAATTGATGAAAGAGGAAAAAAAGAACAGTTGTGAAAGGAAATTTGAAATGGATAATGTGTTTTCCAAATTTTAGGCAAAACTATGGAGGCATTTTGGAGAAAATGATATTTGAACTTCTTAAAAAATATGAGCCTTTTCTATAAAACTACGGGCATTGTTCATGGAATATCTATCTAATCAGATATATAGTCAGATGGCCGCGAAACAACAGAATAATTCTTCATTATAAATTCTATCTAATCCGATATATATTCACATAGCCGCGAAACAACAGAATAATTCTTTACTATAAAGTGACTAAAAGTAATTGTGCCGGACAAATAATCATTAACACAATAATTTTCTCGGAGATGGATAATAGGATTAACTGATGGTTTCTGATGAGGGCGTTATCGATCTCGGTCTATCAAGTGTTCATATGGCACAAGCATTGAATACCCATCATAACACTGTGAACGACAGATACTGAAGCTGATTGAATGGTTATTGCGACCGGAAATGGGTGTACCTTCGGCGAGTATACTTTGCGCGATGATGTCCGATGACCTTTCGGTTCCAACGTTTATCTTGTAAACTGGACCAACTGGTAGACAACACTATGCAATGATAGTGACATCATAGAGTCTAACATTTGACAGCAAATGACGCTGAAACAATATTCGATTTTCCGCTGTTGATACCGGACAAGTTTCTGCAATTATGTATTGCGATGTTTGAAATCAACGGATTGCTCACAGAAGTGTTACTGTGCCGAAAGGAATAGCTGACTATGAAAACTGTAATCGTGTCTCCTGCCTTAGCATCGATAAGTTTCCTCTAATTCCAGTACAGATGGAGGTTTGTCATTCACGGCACCTATAGATATTATGGATTAAGAATACTGATCAGCGATACGGATTTGATATTTTTGGAACATCATGATGTCTTGCCCGCATCATTGAAAACTGTTGACCGCTTCTCTCTTGCAGGAAACAAGCTTATGTTTATGTATACTATGATTGTCTTTTTGAATTTGGTGCTAATACTGTTATATGGAATATGAAATAGGTTTTTGGATTATGGACGCGGATATTCTCTAATGGACGACGGCTGGATTATGAATGACGGACTAGACGCTTGTAATTATTCAAGGAAAGAACATCGCATCCATAGCTTTACTTGAACGACTCTGAAATGGTAGCTGTATGTATATATATGAGTTGCCAAATTCTGTATAGGTGATGTTAATGAGAAATTCAAGAAAATATATAAAACAAAAACGTTTCCACGAATGACAGTATGGCAAACACTAATATAATACATCTTTATCGCAGACAAATCATCCATATAGAATACTAAGCTACGACTAAGAGCTACAGGTAGAGAGGAACAAAGAAAACATGTCACTGTTGATCAAACAATGTAAACGATGTACACTTGGGCAAAAACATGATTACACGAACATTAACCTGTTCCACTTCTGCACTAATTTAGATGATCAGATTTCTCGACAACCGCTATTAATAATAAAGTCAACTTGAGTCCCACAAAATCAAAATCTTCGTCTACTGTGCACATATAACAAAATAGCGATATTTAAATGAAAACCAATGGAAAAGGAAAATAAAAGAGTTTTAAAAGGAGATGTGAAGTGGATAATGTGTTTTCCGACTTTTGAGGCAATACGCCCTCTACGAAGGACCGCTGGCAAACTGACTTAGCGAAATGAGGGGTAAAACACGAATGTCTGCATGTATCCAGGTTATATTCTGAGGGAGTATTTATTACGAAATAGACTTGTTTTGAGCATGTTGCATATGTAATAGAATGGCTTTGACAGTTATTGAAACCACAAATATCAGATTCATGGCAAGTGTCAGTCCTCTTTTATTTCAGAAAGGTGTGAGATTGCTATCAAAATATGAGATGCACGTCTTCCCCTCATTAACGGAAACCTATACACAGAAATACAGGGCAGAAAATCTACGGTTGCCGGTACCATTTATTGATATTGTACAAACAATCAACCAATTACAAATGATTCCACTTCTTTAATCCTACAAGGCAGTAGTGGGGATGGGTGGATATTAGGACCTTGCTACATTTTCTCCGAAACGACGAAATATTAATAGCCTACCAGCCAAGTTGTATAGCTTGATATTATCGCCATTCCATGGGACGATACGAAAGCGATATTGGAGTTAGACAAAGGCATGGTCACGCCAACTATTACACATCATTATTTGAGAAAACTTCGATGTGTTTAGTGTCCTTAGTGATAGAGTTTGTTGTAGATTTACGTGTAAATGATACACGTAGGCCTCAAATAATCAACTTACTGTATGCCTTGTGGGGAACTTGCATGCGGCATCACAAGGAACCGGTAAATGTAAGCTGATATGCTAGATGACAATTTGTGACCGGATGTACATGCCTACAAGAACACCCCGCATCATCATAGCTTGAATGGCAAAAAAAAGGGGAAGGAAAGATTCGAAGTCCACGAGATCTAGTGTTCGATCCTGTTCGGGCATAATTGCATACCACTCCGAGCAAAATTGGGTAAATTCAAAATGACGGCTACGAAGATTTGACTGAAAAGTCGTTTTCTTTGTTTTGTCTTTTTTTTCCCATAGTGCCTAAAATTATTTTATTCCACATCAGAGAATTAACACCAGAGGATAAGTTCATAATATAAATCAGTTCAAAATTAGTTCAAAATAGCATGAGTAAACAATTCGGGATATGTGACAAACATGCATTGTTTTACATTTTCTGGTGTAGCTGGATAGAGGATATATTGTGGGAAGTTCAGTCCCCTAGCTAAGGCCAAAAGAAAACCATTTGCTGCGAAATTCCACTCCCTTCATCCTCTCCACCGGCCTGATTACGTCTCAAATAGCCCAGGTCTGGCGCACATAATGTACAGGGATGTATATTCTGATACATTTATTTGCGCACAAGCTAATGATTTGACAGCAGAAAATATTGCTCCTACAAAGCAGGGTTTTTGAGTCATTAGTCTGCCTTTCCCTGGTCTGTCGCTGTCGAAATATACTGTCCAGTCCCAGGCAAAATCAATCCTATCTGATTTCGTTTACCACCATAGAAAAACAAGGTAATTTTCCTTGATTCAGACCTTGGAATTTTAATCCAGTTTTCTGTGATACGCTGGTGTTGCGATCGATATGAACATTAAATAACTTATAGGAAAACTGAAATTACATTGACACAGCTTATTCTACAGCGGCACAACCGCATCGCTTTTGACAGAGGGTCACAATAACCTACTAATACAGTTGTTAGGGTTCTAGATATTTGCAATTTTGTGTTACCCAAGTCCCAGAAACATGTGCATCTGCCGTGACAAAGCAGCCATATATTGAGGTTACAGGAGTAATAAAAAGTTCTCAGCGATATTTAGCTTTAATTCCTGTGGCAGGGTATCAATGGCAAGCCGAATTTAATGTTATCGTATATGAATTCATCTAGAAGAAGTGACCAGAAATACTGAATTAATTTACCATGTTTATCGAGAGGATTATTTCTTATGACTCAATAAAACTTGAGTCAATCCAAATGTTTGCATCATGAGAAGTGACCGTACTGGAACTATATGAAGACTGGTGTATCACCGTAGAATTCATAAAAGTGTCTTTATTTCTTAACATGTAACAACGCAACACAGATTCTAAATGATTTTTCAATGCGTGATTTATAGTGTACTCTATATATCCGTTATGAATTGACTGCATATGACTATCATATGCATCCCTTGTAGAACCCCCTCACCCAAGCGGAATTGATTCTCGTATACAGTATACACATTGTTTTGCACTCGTTGCTTAGATTCAAGGATCCTGTTTATAGGATAGACATTCTGTATTGCACGAGTCGACGTAGCTACGATCAAGCCAAGTATGACTTAGGCTTAACCCTTCGAGGCTTGGCGGGGGGGGGGGGGTCATTATACCTCCCCTTCAACCAAAATTTCTCTCCTATCTCCGGAACGCCAAACAAAAATTATAGCTTCCCCTCCGCGACATTTTTGTTTATCATATTCGGGTCACTTTGTTCCTATTTGCATAACCCCCGAGTGGAGCATCATATGGGTAAATTTAACATGGTGGTCATGTGGGATATTCATTTTTCTTTAATTCCTGCATTTCTTCCAGGAAACTTGGGCAAAATCTGTTTCACTACACATCAGACTATGACTTACTAATTTATCATGCATTTTTTGCAGAGGAAACACATAAATAAAATATTCGAAAATTTTGACCGAAAAATCGACCGAAATGGCCCCCCAGGGCTGGACAAAAAGCCCATGCCAGATATGGTTAAGCACTTTTTGAGAACATGGTTCAGACGTAAGTTCTTCTACATTTGTTAAATTTCTGTCGATATGTAATTTGACAGGGTTCGCGTCGATGTGGCAAATCATGCCATAGCGACTCTAGATGACGGATTAAAGGAAACACTAATACAGCTCAAACACAGGTACTTGATAGAATTGGTGGATTAGTGATAACTTCTTTCATGGTTCCAACAGCACTTGCAGTTGTACACCCAATCCTTACATGAAATAAAATGTATCAATAGGAAATATACATTTTACATCACATTACAATCTGGTTAGGGTTACAAACATTTCCCCCAGGAAAAAGAAGTCAGATTCACTCTCTTGAGTAGAATAGACATCTCCGTGGCTTTATTGGCTAATACATTGCCCGCTGCAGGTCATTTTTGTTTGTGCGAGATATTAAAGAGTTCCCAATATGCATTAGGAGTGTTTACTTCATTGTGCATATTGGCTTTCATATTCAGCTTTATCTTCTGTCTGGTGTGGGATCTTTCAGTATCCTGTATCCATTTGACTCGTTCCTTTTGAATTGCAATGTATGTACTGCATTATGCGTAATTTTTAACAGCAATTCTCAAACAAGAATATATTATTATTATTCCTCCTTTCCACATTTTCATAATCATGCTATAATTTTCTTGCAATCACATGACTTGCCGAATGGAGACTGATGATGAAAGTTTTAATCTAATTGCCCCTCGCATCCAACTCATGTCTATTCATGAAGTTTATCAGACGTGACTGCCGAAAGTAGTTCCAAAATGCATATGGACAAGATTGGAATGGCGCGTATAGATGATCAGAAGGGTAACCGAATGTCGATAGCTTAACTTGTTTTTCCTGATCGGCTTCTATCGGCTTAGACAGTTCTTATACAGCCAAAATCAATGCTATCTGAATACTTTTACCAACATCGCAGCACAGGGTAATTTTTCAAGATTCCGATTGGGATTTAATCTAGTTTTCTGGGATACCGCTGGTGCTGCGGTCGATATGAAAATTAAATAACTTATTGGAAAACTGAAATTACATTGACATGACGTATTCTTCGGCTGCACAAACCCATCTTTTAAGACATAGGATCACATAAAGCTGTTAAACTGTTCTTAGAGTTCGAGGTATTTGCCGTTTGGTGTTACGAAAGTCACAGATAAATGTGCATCTACCACGACAAAGCAGCCATATATTGGGTCTGAGCCGTATAAACAGTTACAGGCGTAGACAATAATGTGTTGTTGGTATCTAGAAGTCTAGCTTTAAATCCAGCGGCATATCACAACTACATGGACCTGATTCACTACTGTTATCGATAATGACAAAAGAGTTGGAAAAAGTAAAATTAATTTTACCGAGTCCATGTTGGAGTCATTGCTCATAATAATACATTATTGACACAAGCGATCTATGAACTATAAAAAGTAAAATGGTTCAGGGATATCAAGATACGTGTTTGTTAACGACTTTGATCCTGCATATTGAATCAGCTGCTTTCGGACCACCTATTCTCACACGATATACAATTGCCGTTACTTGAATTGAGTTTAAAAGTTTTCTTTATCCCATGTAAATGCGAACAACGACGCAATCTGATGGGTTCGAGTTTAATATCGGTGTTTTACGAATGCTGGAATCGGGGCTTCCAAATATCGGTATCAGGCTGAGCGCACGGGGTGTGAGCCACTCTGTACATACCAAGACACAATTGCACCCAACTATTAGATTTAATACCTTCCGTGGGTGCACTATTTGAGACAGAGTATGGGGTATACACCAATTCCGAAAGGGTACTTTTTTCAATTTTTTCAATTAACAAATTTTTTAATACGCATACGCTGGTTTCTTGAAATGTGATGGTAACTTTGGTTATGGGCCTTTGAAACGATTTGAGACTGATAAATATATGTGACGTGGACTGCATATGTTATACTTGCCATAAAAATGATATCGCTACGACACAAGTGTCGATGATAAAAAATAAGTTATGACAGGGATAGTGAATCGTTCTTGTAATATCGAAATGCGGTGTGATTTGTCTTCATTCTACATCTGGTTTGTATCTCCTGCGTTTGATAGATGTTATTTGTGATTTATCGTACAAGTTTTTGTGTAATATGACAGTATGGGTGACATTTCTCCTTATTTACGGACAATTTGTTTGGCGGAGTTGATCCACCGAAGGGCTTTACGCATAATTTTCAGACAACCAAAAGCTACTTATATACTGCTTGAGTTTCTCCTTAAAATATCAAAACACAAATAGATATTTAAATACACTATTGGAAATTTGTGTGTGTAAAATAGGGGTGTCTCGTATCCCTTGTGATGGTCTGTGTTGCGTTCAAGATTTACAATATGAGTATAATTAGAAAATTCACCCTTTAGTGTCAGCAGATCCACATATCATGATAATTGAGTGATTATCAGGAAACATGTTTTATAATAATAAACTGATAGAATGCTCACATATTCTCGAAGGAATAGCTATTATACGAAGATCAATTTAGAGAATATGCTTATTTTATTTGGGAGATGGTGGTAAGAATTTATGCTCTCATCAAATCTGACATCCAATAGGTGACCGTCGTCCATGAAATATATCCGCGTTCAAAATCGAAAGGCACCCTAAAGACAAGGAGGAATGAAATATGAATACAAACTAGCTAGTTTCTTGCAAGAGAGAATCCGTCAACATCTTCCACTGGTGCATGTCTGTAATATATCATAAACGTTCCGCATTCATATCCGTCTCATGGCACGTATTCTTCTATCCAAATGGTTTTATCAATTAAGTAAACATTTCTCCACACCATACATGAACACGTTAAACGGCTGATGAGTATATTATTTAACAGTTTCATAGGTTGTTACATAACGATTCTATTCTAGATATTACGATGAGATTAAATTACATGAAGGTTTGTGATCTGTACGAACACATCTCACAAAACTGACGATAAATTCAATAGCCAGCTGAGTGCGTTTGGATGTAGGATGCGTTTGGAGTGGTCGTATATGAACGTTGACAGAATAAAAAGGCCAGTTCGGTCATGATGAAATGGAGACAACTATGTCCGGTACCATTCTGCGTATTTTACTCCAAGGAAGAATTCATCCCCTCTTCCTCCCTTGCAATAGCCAGTTCATTTACTCACCTATATTTCAACTTAATTGTTTCAGTGTTGTTAGCAGACCAGCGCTTAATGATCTGATGTTAATGAAGATTTGGACACGTGTTAAAGAGCCGTGTATAGTCGATATTGACCAGTTGTCTAACATTCGAGAGGGAAAGGATTTCATGAGCAATGAGCCGCGCTCATAGATCATTTATTTATCTCCGCATTTAGACTGGTTAAAGATGCAAACACCAGAGATCGAGCCCTCCAGCGGAGGAAGGGTGCCGAACTGACGAGCTAGCTTGAATGGAAGGGGAGGGCTGTACTTTCAGGGATCCAACCCCAACAGGTATAAAAAGATAGAAAATAAAGGGCTCAACATAGGGCAATCGGTATATGTAAATATATACTGTGGGCAGATAGCTGAACTTCTTCAACCGTAGCGCCCAGGAAAATAAATGGCATTGTCCAGCAGCCACTGCCCACCAGCCCCTGTACTTTATAGCAATTGGAATACAATATTTCCGTAAGAAAGTGGGTATTATGAATATATCTTGAGCTCTTTCTCAATCAAAAAGACTGGAATGTTGTATATTTAAAGGGCGCATCCATATATTACGTATATAAACAGCATCTAAATTTATCGAACCCGGTCACTTATGATGTATAAGGGTAAGAATGTTATCAACGATGTTGTCGGAAGAAGAAAAACTTATTTAATTCAAATGAAATTGAAGTATTGCGTAGGGAACGGAGAAAATCTATAAATAATGGAATTCGGTAAAACTCTAAAGCAAATGCTCTTAAGACACATTTAACGACAGTCTGGCTTTCTGAATCCCTCTCGTCCAGGGAACTTCAGACAAGCTAGTACATATAGTCGCGTGGCGGGGAAAATAAGATGGGAAACTGTCCACTGGGCCTGTAGTTTACTTTGTTCAATAAGAGACGATTAAAGATTCATGACCCAGGTGCAAAACTCGGTCAGACATAATCGGCACCTTGTCTTGTCGACCTCTCTGTTAGAGTACTGACCGTTAGACAGTCGCAGTCAACTACGTATGTACGAACAGACAAGCAATTTGCTGGATACCCTCCATTTATTCTAATATTCTAACGTTTTCATTGTGTAGAACTTCTTATGCAGAGATAATCATGATGGGTGTTATGGAGGCTATCGATATGTTTACATCGTTGTCCCTATATTTGTTTTTGTATGAACCAGTTGGAGTGTATTGTTGCGATACACGTGCTTCGCGCCAAGGCGTTGTGGCAAGCCGTTTTACTTTTTATTCAGTATTTGGTGATCTCATCAAATATTTGTGAATATCATGAACTGATTCACTGATATCATTAAATATTTGCTTATATCAGCAAATAATTAATGACATCATCAAATATTTAGAGATATCATGAACTCATTCAAGCATATTATGAATAATTTGGTGATGTCACTAAAGGATTTGCTGATATCAATAAAGTATTTGTTGATCTCAGAAAATGATTTGATGATATCAGCAAATGCTCTTTATTTGTTGATATCAGCAATTGATTTGCTGATATCAATAAATGATTTGGTTATATCATCAAGTACTTTATATTTGATTATATCATTAAATATGGCGAAAGGGTGTGAGTAGGAACCATAACATGGAAGACTCCCTGTTCAGAAATCGAATAAACCTCCTCACAGCGCATGTTCCGTGTTTCACAAGCTCGCTCCACTATTTCGCTGTCCGCGATAACGACGACAACGGGCTTCGTCAGTATAACAGCGTGAACAAACTGTCTCAATATAGTTCTTGATGAGTGTTGAATTTCAAGTTCACTTTGAATGACGTGTATGCGTTATTGCAAGGAATATACCGAAATAGCAAATGTAGCATCTGAGGACCATAACTTCAAATGAATGAAAACATACATATTCCCTTCAGAGCGTGGGGTTATATACGAGTACACCCGAAGCCCACATGCTGCTATCTTCCGGCTGCGTTCCATGGAATCATACTTGGCTCATCAGCCCTCACGCTATATGTCGTGATGGGTTTTTTCCATTTTCCCGTTTTCTATAATGGATTACGTTTAAGTTAATGAACCTACATTGTGTCGCATTTGACACGCGGTGTCCGAAAAGACATTAACGAGTGCAAAACGGAACCGTTATAATGTTTTTGACATTAAAATCAAATTTCACAAATCCCCAGTCGATCGACATTGTAAATGGATTTGTTCTGCACTCACCAGGTGTTATCATTATCAAACACTAAAATGCTTTTTTCTGTATCCAACCACACAGATCTGTTTCAGTTTATCAAATGTATGCTTTAAAGCTTTTCATTTCACTGTTGAATAAGATTAGTCATACGAGAGCGACGCGGTTTTGAACGTAATGAAACGGGCAACATAAATTCATTTCTGGTATAGTCCTGGAAACGTCAAACTTGCAAAGGATTTTTTAATAATAACCCTTTCGGTTCAGTTTGGTGGGAGCGATAGAAGTGAGCGAGATGCTTGTGTTTGGGGTGGGATTGGGGGGATGCCAGTTTTTATCAACATACATGGCTCTTAGTTGTTCATTTTGAATTGTTAGTTCGTGGGCTCTTTGCATACCAATAGGCCCATCTGCTAGTTCAGTATCTCAAGTCGCGTATTTTATCAAGAACGAAGAAAACATAATTTCGTCTTCCGTCTTCATAATTATTTCATCATGCAGAGAAAGCTGTTGACACCAACATGTTGAACGTTTACACATGGACAAGACTCATGAGCAGGATGCATTGGATTTCTGTAGATACGAAGAAATTCCTTTTTTCGTATGACTAAGTTAGTCGTGAAATCCATTTTACAAAACATGAATATACTTGATGATAAAATAGAATAAAAGCGATATTTTTTACTGCAGTGAATACTGTGATGAGATGACGAATAACTTTACAAGCAGTGAAGATATGGCTATTAGCGAACAAATACATATCACCATGGCCAGTGATGGAGTACCTAACCCAAGCTGCACCAGGTTTATGCGCTAAAGAAAAACAAGCTAAATATTTTGGAAGGGTTTGTATATTATTATGATTTATGATAAGGTGCAAATAGGCATAAAATGAATACGAAATACTCGGAATAGCGACAATGGGACCACTCATCCCGAACGTGTACACCGACACACGCCCACAGCGACAACGTCTTTGACCAATTACAAGCGTCTGGTCCGTCATTCATAATTCAGGCGTCGTCCATTAAAAAATATCCTCGTTCATAATCCAAAGACCTATTTCATATTCCATATAACAGCATTAGCACCAAATTCAAAAAGACAATCATAGCATACATAAACATAGGCTAGTTTCCTGCAAGAGAGAAGCGGTCAACAGTTTTCAATGATGCGGCACGACATCATGATGTTCGAAAAATATCATCAAATCCGTATCGCTGATTGGTATTCTTAATCCATAATAATCGCTGTAAATTGTCATCTGGATAATGAAATATTGAGTCCTTAGTCTGCCTTTCGCTGGTGTGGCTCCGTCGAAATGTACTGTCCTGTCCCAGACAAAATAAATCATATCGGATTTCGTTTACCACCATAGAAGAGCAAGGTAATTTTCCTTGATTTAGACCCCGGGATTTTAATCCAGTTTTCTACGATACGCTGGTGTTGCGATCGATATGAACATTAAATAACTTATCGGAAAACTGAAATTACATTGACACAGCTTAATCTACAGCGGCACAACCGCATCGCTTTTGACAGAGGGTCACAATAACCTATTAATACAGTTTTTAGGGTTCTAGATATTTGAAATTTTGTGTTACCCAAGTCCCAGAAACATGTGCATGCACCGTGACAAAGCAGCCATATATTGAGGTTACAGGAGTAATAAAAAGCTCTCAGCGATATTTAGCTTTAATTCCTGTGGCAGGGTATCAATGGCAAGCCGAATTTAATGTTATCGTATATGAATTCATCTAGAAGAAGTGACCAGAAATACTGAATTAATTTACCATGTTTATCGAGAGGATTATATCTTATGATTCAATAAAACTTGAGTCAATCCAAATATTTGCATCATGAGAAGTGGCCGTACTGGAACTATATGAAGGCTGGTTGTATCACCGTAGAATGCATAAAAGTGTCTTTATTTCTTAACATGTAACAACGCAACACAGAATCTAAATGATTTTTCAATGCGTGATCTATATCTCCGTTATGAATTGACTGCATATGACTATCATATGCATCCCTTGTAGAACCGCCTCACCCAAGCGGAATTGATTCTCGTTTTCAGTGTTTTCACATTGTTTTGCACTCGTTGCTTAGGTTCAAGGATCCTGTTTATAGGATAGACATTCTGTATTGCACGGGTCGACGTAGCTACGATCAAGCTAAGTATGACTTAGGCTTAACCCTTCCAGGCCTGGGGGGGGGGGAGGGGAGGTGGTCCTTATGCCTCCTTTTATCTCCTATCTCCGGAACGGCAAAAAAAATAAAAAATTATAGCTTTCCCTCCGCGACATTTTAGTTTATCATATTCGGGCCACTTTGTTCCTATTTGCATAAGCCCCGAGTGGAGCATCATATGGGTAAATTCAGCATTGTGGCCTTGTGAGATATTCGACATTTTTCTTTAATTCCTGCATTTCTTGGAGGAAACTTGAGCAAACTCTGTTTTACTACACATCGGACTATGACTTACTAATTTATCATGCAGTTTTTGCTAGGGAAACACATAAATAAAATACTGCAAAATTCTGACCGAAAAATCGACCAAAATGACCGAAATGGCCCCCCAGGACTGGACAAAAAGCCCATGCCAGATATGGTTAAGAACTATTTGTGAACAGGGTCCAGACGCAAGTCCTTCAACAGTTAAATTTCTGTCTGTATGTAATTTGACAGGGTTCGCGCCGATGTCTGCCATAGATACTCTAGATGAGGGATTACAGGAAACACTTATCCAGGTCAAACACCGGTACTCGATAGATTTGGTGGATTAGTGATAACTTCTTTCATGGTTCCAACAGCACTTGCAGTTGTACACCCAATCCTTACATGAAATAAAATGTATCAATAGGAAATATACATTTTACATCACATTACAATCTGGTTAGGGTTACACAAATTTTCTTCAGGAAAAACAAGTCAGATTCTCTCTTGAGAAGAATAGACATCTCCTTGGCTTTATTGGCTCATACATCGCCCGGTACAGGTCATTTTTGTTTGTGCGAGATATTAAAGAGTTCCCAGTATGCATTAGGAGTGTTTACTTCATTGTGCATATTGGCTTTCATATTCAGCTTTATCTTCTGTGTGGTGTGGGATCTTTCAGTATGCCTATTTGACTCGTTCCTTTTGAATTGCAATGTATATACTGCATTATGCGTAATTTTTAACAGCAATTCTCAAACAAGAATATATTATTATTCCTCCCCCTTTTCACACGTTCATAATCATGTTATAATTTTCTTGCAATCACATGACTTGCAAATTGGAGACTGATGATGAGAGTTTTAATCTAATTGCCTCTCGCATCCAATGTTTATCCATGAAGTTTGTCAGACGTGACTGCAGAAAGTAGTTCCAAAATGCATATGGACAAGATTGGAATGACGCGCATAGATGATCAGAAGGGTAACCGAATGTCGATAGCTTAACTTGTTTTTCCTGATCGGCTTCTATCGGCTTACTTTTACCAACATCGCAGTACAGGGTAATTTTCCAAGATTCCGATTGGAATTTAATCTAGTTTTCTGGGGTACCGCTGGTGCTGCCGTCGATATGAAAAGTAAATAACTTATTGGAAAACTGAAATTACATTGACATGACATATTCTTCGGAGGCACAACTTCATCTTTTAAGACATAGGATCACATAAAGCTGTTAAACTGTTCTTAGAGTTCGAGGTATTTGCCGTATGGTGTTACGAAAGTCACAGAAAAATGTGCATCTACCACGACAAAGCAGCCGTGCATCTACCACGACAAAGCAGCCATATATTGAATCGGAGCCGTATAAACAGTTACAGGCGTAGACAATAATGTGTTCTCGGTGATATCTAGATGTCTAGCTTTAAATCCAGCGGCATATCATAACTACATGGACCTGATTCACTACTGTTATCGATAATGACAAAAGGGTTGGGAAAAAGTAAAATTAATTTCACCGAGTCCATGTTGGAGTCATTGCTCATAATAATACATTATTGACACAAGCGATATATGAACTATAAAAAGTAAAATGGTTCAGGGATATCAAGATACGTGTTTGTTAACGACTTTGATCCTACACATTGAATCTGCTGCTTTCGGACCACCTATTCTCACACGATATACAATTGCCGTTACTTTAATTGAGCTTAAATCTAGTTTTTTTTTATCCCATGTCAATGTGAACAACAACGCAATCTGATAGGTTCGATTTTAATATCGGTGTTTTACGAATGCTGGAATCGGGGCTTCCAAATATCGGTCTTAGGCTGAGCGCATGGCGTGTGAGCCACTCTGTACATACCAAGACACAATTGCACCAAACTATAAGATTTAATACTTCCCGTGGGTGCACAATTTGAGACAGAGTATGAGGTATACACCAATTCCGAAAGGGTATTTTTTCAATTAACCAGATGTAAATAACAACTTTTTAGTACGCATACGCTGGTTTCTTGAAATGTGATGGTAACTTTGGTTATGGACCTTTGAAACGATTTGAGACTGATAAATATATGTGACGTGGACTGCATATGTTATACTTGCCATAAAAATGATATCGCTACGACACAAGTGTCGATGATAAAAAATAAGTTATGACAGGGATAGTGAATCGTTCTTGTAAAATAGCTGCATAGTACGAGATTTTGGTGACGATTTTATATTTCATAATAAGATAAACTGCTCGACATACTTTAATCGAATCGAAATGCGGTGTAATTTATCTTCATTCTACATCTGGTTTGTATCTCCTGCATTTGATAGATGTTATTTGCGATTTATCGTACAAGTTTTTGTGTAATATGACAGTATGGGTGACATTTCTCCTTATTTACGGACAATTTGTTTGGCGGAATTGATTCCACCGAAGGGCTTTACGCATAATTTTCAGACAACCAAAAGCTACTTATATACTGCTTGAGTTTCTCCTTAAATTATCAAAACACAAATAGATATTTAAATACACTATTGGAAATTTGTGTGTGTAAAATAGGGGTGTCTCGTATCCCTTGTGATGGTCTGAGTTGAGTTCAAGATTTACAATATGAGTATAATTAGAAAACCCACCCTTTAGTGTCAGCAGATCCACATATCATGATTGAGTGATTATCTGGAAAAATATTTTATAATAATAAACTGAGAGAATGCTCACATATTCTCGAAGGAAATAGCTATTATACGAAGATCAATTTAGAGAATATGCTTATTTTATTTGGGAGATGGTGGTAAGAATTTATACCGAGACCATACTCTCATCACGTCTGACATCCAATAGGTAACCTTCGTCCATGAAATATATCCGCGTTCAAAATCGAAAGGCACCCTAAAGACAAGGAGGAATGAAATATGAATACAAACTAGCTAGTTTCTTGCAAGAGAGAATCCGTCAACAGCTTCCACTGATGTCTGTAATATATCATAAACGTTCCGCATTCATATCCGTCTCGTGGCACGTCTTCTTGTATCCAAATGGTTTTATCAATTAAGTAAACATTTCTCCACTCCATACATGAACACGTTAAACGGCTGATGAGTATATTATTTAACAGTTTCATAGGTTGTTACATACCGATTCTATTCTAGATATTACGATGAGATTAAATTACATGAAGGTTTGTGATCTGTACGAACACATCTCACAAAACTTACTATAAATTCAATAGCCAGCTGAGTGCGTTTGGATGTAGGATGCGTTTGGAGCGGTCGTATATGAACGTTGACAGAACAAAAAGGCCAGTTTGGTGTCAGGTACTATTCAGGTACCATTCTGCGTATTTTACTCCAAGGAAGAATCAATCCCGTCTGCCCCCTTGCAATAGCCAGTTCAGTCATTTACTTACCTATATTTCAACTTAATTGTTTCAGTGTTGTTAGCAGACCAGCGCTTAATGATCTGATGTTAATGAAGATTTGGACACGTGTTAAAGAGCCGTGTATAGTCGATATTGACCAGTTGTGTAACAGTTGAGAGGGAACGGATTTGATGAGCAAGGAGCCGCGCTCATAAATCATTTATTTATCTTGTCTCCGCATTTAGACTGGTTAAAGATGCCAAACATCAGAGATCGAGCCCTCCAGCGGAGGAAGGGTGCCGAACTGACGAGCTGTAGCTTGAGTGGAAGGGAAGGGCTGTACTTTCAGGAATCCAACCCCAACAGGTACAAAACGATAGAAAATAAATGGCTCAAAATAGAGCAATCGATATATGTAAATATATACTGTGGGCAGATAGCTGAACTTCCTCAACCGTAGCGCCCAGGAAAATAAATGACATTGTCCAGCAGTCACTGCCCACCACTCCATGTAGCAATTGGAATACAATGTTTCCGTAAGAAAGTTGGTGTTATGAATATATCTTGAGCTCTTTCTCAATCAAAAAGACTGGAATTTTGTATATCTAAAGGGCGCATCCATATATTACGTACATAAACAGCCCCTAAATTTATCGTATCCGGTCCCTTATGATGTATAAGGGTAAGAATTTTATCAGCGATGTTTATACATGTAGTCCGAAGAAGAAAAACTTATTTAATTCAATTAAAATTGAAGTATTGCGTAGGGAACGGAGAAAATCTATGAATAATGGAATTCGGTAAAACTCTAAAGCAAATGCTCTTAAGACACATTTAACGATAGTCTGGCTTTCTGAATCCCTCTCATCCAAGGAACTTCAGACAAGGAAGTACATATAGTCGCGTGGCGGAGAAAATAAGATGGGAAACTGTCCGCTGGGCCTGTAGTTTACTTTGTTCAATAAGAGATGATTAAAGATTCAT